>BGPR01001003.1:0-64606 GCA_013235015.1 Araneus ventricosus | reverse complement strand
GCATGTGCCCTTGCACTTGAACTACACAGGAACCAAAAAAAGTAAACGAGACGGGAGCTTTTCTCTAACAACCTGTTAACTCCGGGCTATATCATCTTTATAAGACCACGATTAAGCAACTAAGACGCGTAATCATAGCCTACAGATTTACGTTTGTTGTTATTGGTTAAGGACGCTTCTATTAATGTTACTTTAGCGCTGAATTAACTGTGAGACAGCTGACGGGTTGCGTGACCGATTCGAATTAAGGCGCACATCGCTTATTTACAAGCAGTTACAGAACAATAGCCGTGTATTTACACACGTACACCCGGTCGATTGATGTGGATGAAAAATTATAGAAGTGGCCCATGCTGTCCTTAAACGATTGTCCTATTATATTCAAGTTTCTTTGCTGGCATCACGTTTCTGACGAAGATCGCCTTTCTATTTTCGTGATTTTGAGTTTTGAAGGGTAATTTTTTATACCCATATCGTGAGATGCGGCTATTTGTTTTTATTAAGGAATAATTTGTGCATCTATTTATATTCCATTTGATTTTTTATGCTGCATTCTTATTCGCCATTTACTTGATTGCAATATTTCTGTGTGTTCGTATCCTTCGGCGGGAACAGAATTTTGTTCTTATGGCCTTTGTATCGACTCGCAGCTGTAAACCGAGGAATTTCTGCAGCTTCACGTATTTCGTAGTCGTATCAGACTCAAATTGTCTGTAAAGCGGGACACGAAAGATTGCGACGGTTTAAGTATGTCAAATTCTGTATAAAATGTTGGAGAAACTTGCAGAGAACATCTACTTAGTGCTGTTCCGAAATCTGCCTTTTAAAATAATGTTATTCACTATTTTCCATATCTTGCGGAATATTTATCGTTCATTTTTGCTGAGTAACCATCCAAAACATATTTCTTTATGGATACGGTCCTTTAAACTGTCCTTCCACGTTTAATGTCGATATTTGAAAAATCCCCTGGCTATTAAAAATTTTGTTACTTAATATCCTGTGAGCTCTTTCCTTTGTTGTAACGATATAATGTTTAGAGGAGCCTAAACTTGATTTCCTTGCTTTCTTTGCCGAAGATGCGCAGCAAAAATGTTTTATAAACATAATTTAATCTTTGCCGTAGATTTTCATTTGTTTTTACAAAACGTGGTATATCCGTTGATCTCCGATTTTATTTTTTATTCCAGTTTACTGAATGGCATGTTTAAATCTTTTAAAGTATTTGTAAAACTATATCCTGTGGTAGCTGAAGCGTTATAAAGAGATATTTCCAAGCTGCTCTTGTTTTTCAAAATGATTTTCTCTTGAGGAACTAGAAACGTATGATCCACATCGCCGGCTGCTGCTGTCGTAAAATTTAATAACGCCTTGAAGTAAATGATAATAATCTACTTCATACTGAAAAGGAAGGCGTGCTGAAGGTGTATGCAAATATTTGTATTAGCGCCACTTAGTGATAATGGCTTCTTTATTGTAATGTTTATTAGATTTATCTTCATTAGTTTATTTAAGAATGATTTTGAAAGTAATTTCATTGTTTGTTTGTTTTTCACGTGTTAGCAGAGGTCATATTATTTCTTGTTTAAAGCACATGAAAAGGTTTAAAAGTTTTTTAAAGATAAATAAATATACATTCATGAAAGCTTAGAAGTGGATGGATGCGTAATGGATTTAGAATTTTAGATTAGCGAGTTATTTAAAATATACTTATTTTGTATTGAATTATCAGATGCTTTATATTCAAATTCTGCGTTATAAATTTGTTATTATAACTATTTGTGCTGAATTTTTTTCTATTCCTTTATGCAGATTTTCAATACACTTTTCAACTTTGTGACTTAAATTATGAATCCGTTTATTAATTCTACCAAATACAGTGTTGTGGTTATTTAGCTTTCCTTATTTAGATCACTTAACTAATTTTAAAGAAGTGGGTTACGCACAACTTATTAAATAGGCTATTCTATTTTCTTGGCTTTTTTGGTCTAGTTTTGATGAAACAAATATTAGTCACCTGAATCCTCATTTCCTTAACGATATGTGATGGACATTACATTCGCGTTTATCAAATTACAACGCTGACTTTTGGAACTGATTTTACGTATATTTCCCATTTACAAGCTTCGGTTTTGCGATTATTTTTGTTGCCCTCTGAAATTCTTAAAGAATCGCGACTACTGCATATCATGTACTAGCTTTTGTGTTTTATTTATCTTCGTTATTCATTGTTTTCTTCGCATTTGATATTGTTTATTAGAAAGTTATCTTAATTTCTTTCAAGATCGATATATTATTCTGTATGCATGCGTGTACCTCTCCAAGTCGGTGAAATATGATTTTAAAAAATCCAAAGTGGTTGAACATAAATATCCTATCTTTAAATTTAAAATGTGGAATTATCGGAAGAATCATCTAACATCATTATTGATCGTGTATCTATCGGTAGTATGAGTTGCATTATGTATATTCAGTTTCACGAACAGAAGTGGTTTCCCCTGAATTTTCTCGTATACCCCCCCCCCCCGCGCGCATGAAAATTGCGGGCCTTGGGTAAGGCCGGAACCGCCTCGAGTACCAGGATTTTTACTGCTTTACGAATCGGAGACCGGAGCAAGACAGGGATTGACCTCTTCTTCCTCCTCCTCCTGACTTTCGCGCGTTTTACTCTTCGTGGGATAAAGTAGAATACCGAGTATGGATTTAGAGAGCCTTCATTTTCACCATTTGGGTCCAAAATATGGTACAGATATACAATTTTGTTCACAAGACCACATACCGATTTTCATTTATATAGTTCGTTTCATTTTTGAGTTATCGCGTTCACATACACCTGGATATACTGACTGACAAAACGCCGCCCCATGTCCCTGTACCTACAACCATGACAGCTGCTGAACCAGTTGGATGGACATGAGACAATATACAGACTGACAGACGGTTAAACTTCTGACGGATTTAATCCAAAATTTGACACAAATCCACAGTTCTGATGAATAAAATTTGGTACAAAATTGTATCCCATCTAGCTATTTCCGTTTTGGAGTTAAATTGTTCACATGCACACGGACAGACTTCCCATGGACGGATTTCGTTCAAAATTTGATAGAAATATACAAATGTGGTGTAGAAACCACATACTAGATTCCATCCGTCTAGTTTAATGCGTTTTTGAGTTATCGAGTTCGAAGAAAGACATAATTCCAACAATGTTTTTCGCACTCGGGAAGGTCTAAAGCGTGGAGATTCATCAAAGTCTTGAGGTCGAATTTTTTGACGACTACAACATCTTCTCTTTGTATACTTCGTATAACGAGAGAATAAAAAATGACTTACAAATTCAACAAGTTTAATAAAGCAGCAGGCTAAGCAACTTAAATCGTACTTGTAAGCATTTGCTCCTTATACTCCGATACTAAAGCCATTTATATATATTTTATGCATGCTTAAGCAAACCCATTTCTGTATAGTAAGTAATATGTGAAAATATTTTGTGTGAATAAAACTCCTCTTCGGTCTCCTATATGCTTAGATGTGCAATGCTTATTTTATGTTTTTTTTTTAATTCTTAGCTAAACTAAAACCTTAAACTATAATGTCGATACATTTCATCACCCTTTTCTTTTTTCATGTGAAATTATTTCTTTTTCTGTAATACCAGCGCGAACGTGAAGGTAGCTAAATATTTGTTATTCTGCTCTGCGCGTTGAGTAACTACTGTCGCATCCATCTCAAAACCGTTCATTCTGTGCCTGCGCACGATCACGATTTTGAATAGTCCGTGTGAGCCGTTTTTTGCATTCAAACTGCCATCTTAACGGTTCGGATGGCATACAATTACAATTTCACCTGTAAACTACCAGATAATTTAAAATGTGTAGTTGGTACCCCACTCGTAATGCTTCTTTGTTTTCTGGCTCAATTTCATATCACGAGGAACTGTCAGGTGATAAGCTGATTTCATTAAAATGCAATGCATCTTCTCATTTTAAGAATGTGAGTTATTTGTAAATTATCACAAGCCATTTTACTATTCTACAACATTGTTTTTTTCCCAAGAAGAACATTTCCCGTCTTAATAAACTTAACCTAGATGGTTGAGATGTTTTCTTGAAAGAGATCACAGACCTCAAACACATCTTGCTTAATCGTATCTGTTTATCAACTTTAGATTGTTTAGCTTGGAAAAATTTTAATGGAAGCTGCGGTGTCTTTTATTTTTCTTAAATTCCTGTTGTAAATTAGAAACAAGTTTCTTATTGAGTGCACCGATTCGCTTTTTAGATTTTTGGTGAAATTTGTAGTGGGAGAATTAATTACCGCTGCCTGTGATCGATTTATTTATTTTATATTCAATTCAGAAGATATTTATTAATTATGGAATATTTTTGCCGTCCTTGCTAAAAATGTTATTGATGTAATGTTGGAAAATATATGCACTTTCAATAGTAACCCAAGAATGATTAAAGAGCCATTTGTTGATGTGTGCACATTCAGACGAAAACTGAAGATGAAACATTCAAACCTATCTTCTGATCATTATTTATAAAAGGAATTGTATTTATTGATATGCAATTAATTGATTATTGTAATTTCAGTTTTGAAACAAAACAAAATATTTACGGAAATGTGTTTAATAGGAATTTCCAGGTGGAAAAAAAAAATCAAACATCGATTTTAAACAATACTTTACCGACTTAAGCAATCGAAAGTTCCTACTCATACAGATGTTTAGAAACTGATTACCCATCTAGGAAACTGAAATTTCCGTAAACAATAAATTTCTGTTTAAATTCATTCCTTTGTATGTTCACCGTAAACAGTTTATCATTTTTAAAGTTAAGTACAGTTCTCATAGGGATTTTTTATTCACTGTTTTAGAATTGGTTATTGCTGAGAATTCTTTCTGTAGCAGGTGTTTATGTTGTAAACATTTCTCGCCAAATCTGTTCGTGGATAATAATAAGAAGAACAATTTTTGTTAAATTCAGCAGTTTTAAATGGATGTATTAGAAGAAGTTTTAGGTCTTAAAGGAGCAACTCTGAATCCGAATATCTCATACCTGAAATCTTTCGAGGAGGCAAATCAATATCATCTTGCTGTAGCTTGAAAATAACTTTCTTTTTGGCATCACGGCGCGGATCCTTTCCTCTAATTAAAATCTTCACAAATTATTTTATTTCTTGTACCCCAATCTCTTTCTCTATCAAAACTTTTTTTCCTATATAAAACTAGAAATTCTCTTAAATTTATATTAATTCTGATGTGGAGGTGCAAAACTCTCATTGAATTGACGGAACTCCAAAACTTCCACTCCGTTTCCGTTGCTCAGAATATTTAAAACATTTTTTATTCTGTAAACTCTGTAATTCTATCGTAAGTCTTTGCAAAAGGGTCCATCTGCATTCCGTTTCATTCTGTGCATGCTAGAGAGAAGTATCGATGCTGGGATTTTTTGTATTAGCGTGCTATTCGTCTGTCTTATTTTTTGGTGAAATTGATGAAATCAGATTTTTACCATAAATAACAAAGATATCCTTTTGTGGCTTTTTTATTGTTTTTTTTTTAAATCACGTGATAGTGCATATTTGTTCCTTGATAAATCTCCACCGCCCGTGTCAAATCAAGCGGATCGCTTGATTTGAATCGATTGCTGCGAAGGAAAATCCGCAAGAAACAAAGTGAGTTGTTTTGCTGTTGATCAAGATATTTCTGTCTGGACACGTGTCACCTGTGACAGATATTGTGGAAGCCGCTTTTCTTATTTGTAGAGGACTCTAGGTCGCTTCTGTGAAATGCAAATCGCTCGTATTCTGGAGGATTGTATGTAATTCCAAGAAGATTAAAGTGTAGGGGCCGAGCCCTGCGTGCAAGTAAATGTTATTGAAAAAGCAACGATTTCCTATTTTGAATAAGTGATGGGCGTTTAAAGATGGTTTTTGTGTACGTTACAGTGCTGCCATTGTTTTCCGGTACTGCCCTCTTTTAAAGTGCCTCTGCTGCCATTTCGAAAAGAATGCGGATATTGATATCGTGTTTCTTTTGCTACTTGCTATTTATTCGTGACTTCTTGCCCAAAAATTCAAATATCCCAAAACGAGGGGGATGTTCTTTGTTATTATAGTTACATTTTAAGCTATTTACATAAAGTTTCCTGCCTGGCATTTGAGACAAGTCAAAGGTCGTTGCTTTTAAAAAAGAGAAAGCTATACTTTTTTCTCCTTGGTAAATGCATAAAGAACAATGGCAACGCTTGTGTAGTTCAGCTCTCTTTCAATTGCAATGCTTCACAAAATGAATTGCCTCTATTAACCATGCCCCCATGCTATTTCCGTCTTAGAAAATGGGTTTTTGAGTATAGACATGAAGTGGATGTAAATATTAGGTTTTTTTTAAGGCTCTCTGGCGTTTTATCATTCTGTAAAGATCCTGTAGCTGAAAGCTATCCGTTCTTATGCTTCTTTTTTAACTCTTAGAGGAAGATAAGTATATTGCCCTTTTCAATATTTCAATCCTAAGGGGTAATACTACCAAATTTAAAATATTGTTTTTATAAAAATTTGCGCTGCAATAGAATATTCATTTCTAATTCTGGCGGGGGGGGGGGAAGAAGAAGTAAAATAAACTGCTCTTTATTTGTTTAATGACTGTAGAAAACATTAGGATTTGCCTTAAATCTGTGTAATCCTTGCTTGTTTAAAGAAATAGTCAGTTGAATCTCAGCGTTTTTTAAATGTTAATTGTAAGGGAGATGTGGCGTGTTTGTTCAGACATGAAAGCAAACACATGATTGTTTTTCCTGTTTTCGGTATCATTTAACACTGGCCACAGAGGTCGTTACCATTTCCGTGGTCTTTCTTTCTCGGTCTGCAAATAGATTTAAGGAGTCGCAGTTACTTTTGTTCAACTCTGTTATCAAGCTTAATTGCGAGTGCAGAGATGAGATGTTTGTATTGCTTTCTTAAAGTTGGCTCGCAAAAGGCTGTTAAGATAACAATACTTTTTTTTCTGACAAATTATGAAATTCGAACAACGCTAGTGAAATATATCGAAACATTCTTATCTTTGTAGAACCTAAGTTCATACCAAAAAAGAGAGTCCTCATCGAACTGGTCAGAAGTAATTTAAATTCTTTTTTCCTCATAAGATGTCATCTCAGATTCCTAATGTATTTAAATTCATGCTGTCCTAATTTCATTTAAAATGCTAAAATTAAAATTAATACCACCACCAAAAGTTTGTAAATGCAACATTCTCGGTCATTAATGCCTTCAAACTCTGTTTATGCAAATGAATATATTTATCAATTTCGTTAAATAAAGTTTTCATTGCATTTCTATTCTCGTTATTTTTTCCTTCCTTCCTCTTTAAGTATCTACCTATACATTATTTTCCCTATCGCTTGGAAATGAATAATGATTTTTGTCCAAGAATCCAATAATGCACTTTGTTTTAAGTGTGCAAAATTTGTTCGTCTACGGTACACCAACTTTTGCTGATTGTTTTAATATAAAGAGATTTTCACCATTTGGGTATTCAATATCCGTTCTTATTTTTATTAGCATTCAAAATTATGTTTAATCATTTATTATATTTGTCTGTGTACGATCTTTGATGACTTTTTAATGGTCCAGCTAATTATTAAATTTAAATTGCTATTGTATTATCATTTTACTTCATTCTACTGCGCTTTTGCCTCAAACGATAGCGCCTTCCATTTTAGACTTGCTTTGTATCGAATGTAAAAGAAGCTCTCAAGGAGAAAGTTTCGGGGAAAGTCTGCCGCGCATTACTTCAGGATAAGAGAAATTGCGATATGCTTTCGATTTGAGATGGTAAGAAATAGCTTTCTTTTTGCGTTTCTTTGATACTGCAATGATTTAGCAATGCCTCTATTTTTTTCTCCTCCATTCTCATTTCTTGATGAAGATATCAGTTGGGAGAAGTCTAATCAAAATAAATTGTTTTCTCGCTTATTAAAGTGTAAGGAAACATTAAAGAAAAAGAGAAGACGCACATTTGGTTCATTGTGCACTCCACCTAGCATAAAATCACAGCTTATGCCATTTCTGTAGCCTTTTGTCTACCTCCGCGTTGCCTAATTAAGAGATGGCATGAGCTTTTATTGGTCATGGTGAAGTATCACTGAATTCTTTGACCCGTTAACTTTTTTGCTACTCTTGATGGTTGTTTTCTGTGGTTGGCCCCGATGTTCACCCACGTAAAAAGTTGGACACACAGACTGTTTCATTCCAAAAATCGAAAACTACTACTTTTTTCCCCCTCTTGGAAGCCAATTGACAGCTGTGAATTGTGCTTGTCGTGAAAGCGCGATTTTGCGTGAGATTGCACCCATCACTTTTCCCTCTGGATAGAATAAACTATTTTTTACAAAAAAGCATACCTTTTTATACTTTCAAATATGTTTCCTTTCCCAGTTATTCATGTGCAATTACTATTATTATCTCGGGTTCTTTTCAACAGCTATACTGCATTTAACAATATTTGGAATTATTTACCAGTTAAATAGTTACCTTAAGTGCCTTCTAGACGGCACTAGTGTCTTTAACGTTTTGTATCTTGATGTGTGAAGAAAGTAATTGAAGCTGTAAATTTCGAAATATTATCTCAGTCCAAACAACTCCGCAATCGTTGTCCTACAATTAACCCTCTGACTGCCGAATTTTTTTGAATTACTGTTTAACCAAGCGAATTGCTTTATTTGTATAATATGATTCAACGTTTTAAAAGTACTAGGTAAACGCATTAGCTTGCGAGAATCGCAGGATGCAGAAAATGGACTTGCTTCCAACCTGTGGAAATCGCGGGATAAGCAGTAAAAGGGTTAAGACAGTTTTATCCGAGCTTGACTATATAATACTGAGGGAAGAAAAAAACTGAAATTATAGTAGTGTATGATATTCTTCTTGTTTAGTTGTATCTTTGATTCCCTTTTTTTGTTTTCTTTGAAACTCTTTCTGTATTAACTATTTTTTATACCTAAACGAATTTCGAAAATAAGTTGGAAATATTTACCTTGATGAAACATTTTGACAATCTTTAATTGAACTAATTGCTTCAATGGTCGCCTATCCATATTTTCATTACTTTTAACCACTGATGTATAATGTACTGATACCAATGTGCTGTGATTTGTACAATTATATCTAATAATAATATAAGCTAATGTGTGTATGTATGTATATGAGTGTGTGCGTGACTGTGTTTGTTGACGCTCTGACGGACGTAGTTAATAATCCACGCTGATTTTTTTTTAAAGGACGATTTGAAGAAATATTGTTTTGAACATATTAATATTTTTATTTAATTTTTGTCATCAGTGCTATTTAAACACAGTCGTGAAGGTGAAACGATAATGAAATTATCTGACCAAATCGGAATGTCGTTAGATTACTTTCAAGGTTGCGAAAATGAGCGCTGGAAATTAGGTTTTTCTTGCAATTCTACGAATAAATCCTCGTGAGGCTCACTAATTACATCTCTGATGCATTTCATTAAGATGGGATCATGAGATGCGATAAACACGTTATCCGTTTAACAAAGCTTTAACCTTTCTAAATGCAAGGTCATGTTGAAATAATCACTAAATAAATTCTGTATGATCGCGCTTGTACTCTGTAAGTAATACATTTTTAATGGCACAGAGATTTTCCAAGCCATTTTTAAACGATAAACTGCTCATTCAAGCTGATCGGATTTCAGAGATTGTCTCCTAATTTAATCTGGAATTGACTAAGAAGGTTAGCTGCTACAACAAAAGTTCCAGAAATCGGCTTTTGCAATATCGTCGAATTTTTAAAGACATTTAGCATAAAATATACGATTCTGGAAGCGTATAGCGGTGTTCTTTTTTTTTTTTTTTTTTTTTTTTGCACTATAATAAATCTGATACCGCTGAAGCATTCAATAGCCGTCGGTCAGGTAGCACGATCTACTCACCAAGCGTAGATTCAAGTTGAATCAGCTTCCAAACCTGTAATCCTCACCGCCATTAGGCGTTCGAGGAAGTACCCCTTTTTATGATTCATTAACATTCACAGGCATGCATATTATAACAAATTGGAGAACCGAACTGAAAAAAAGTGCGTTTGGATCATCACGCTTGGGCCGAGTAATTTTATTTTGCCTTCCGTAATCAGCGGAACGAACACCCAAGCATTAAACAAACAGGCTGTTCCTCTCTAACTTGTCTGGGATCCCTTCAATTTCACGTCTCTTGTTATTTGATAAGGGTTGGTCGTCCATCATTTTTCAAATTGAGCGTTACTCGCTGATAAATTTAAGAAAAGGCTTTATCTGATTATAAATGGGTACCGATTATCTGCCCATTATACCTTTGATTTGTAAAGTTTTTTGTGCATACATAAATAATATTGGGAAATTGTGGGTCGATTATGAAATATTCTTTGTGAAGTTAAAGAGTTTGGCATTGTTGCGTTGTTAAAAAAAAATCCATACTAGCTGATTCTGTTGAGTGCTTTGTATTGCAACAAAATGGGAGCATTTGAAAATGCCACCAGAGGTAAGAATCTTTTCTCATTATTATGGAAAAGGTATAAAACGAAGCATAGTGTATGCAGTTTGTTATCCATGCTTATAAATAGTTCATCAAAAATTACAAACATACAGAGAGACTCAATTTTTTTAAATATCGTGATGAATTCTAAGAATTGCAGCATTTATCACAATATTAAAAAAAAATTATTTATGTAAAAAAATTGATGTATATAAAATATGTCTAAGCGTTCATTACAAACATTCTGCTTTAATTTTGCATTTGGTTGCTGTGAATAATCGTGTATTTCAGGTGACGTTTATTAATGCGCCCTTTCGCTGCCCGCTCTAGACAAACCACGCTCTCAGATAATAGTGTATACTTTCTAGAAAAAATGTTGGGCAATGTCCTTTAAAATGAAAACGAAGAAACGCTATTTATGACTATTTTCTTAACCATAGGTGGCAACCACATAGCCTGATATGCGTTTCCTTTTCATTGTTCTCAATTAATTGTTTTAAAAACCATCGGTGATAATTTCTTTCAAAAAGAATATTCTTGTAAAATTTTACCTAGATGATACGAACACAATAGTGAAATTTTCAGAAACCCGTATTGTTTATTACAGCTTTAGTCTATTATCTGCTGTGAGAAAATTTGTTATACAGTCGGAAGGATATCTGCTTCATTACCCTTTATTGCACAACAAAGCGCAGAATTAATGCGAATTGGAAATGTTGCAATCGTTTGTGATTTATGTTTATTTTAATTACTTCTTAATATTCTTATTCATCCGATGATTCGAAATTTCTTTCAATCTTTTGTAGCTTTGGATGAAACCGCTTCGACTGTCTTTCATCTTCGCTTGGTTTCCTAATTCTTTTTTGAACAGCTATTTCGATCTGCATGTTCTCGGAATACCGCCAAAGAGAATAAAAACTGGTTTTTAATCCCCCTGACTTTAACGGGAACTGCTCAGCAATAATCTTCGATTAGTGATCTCCGCTACGAAATTCAGCGATCCTTGACGCTTCAGTTTAGATTTCTTAATGTTTTTCCATATGGGACACGTGGCTTTGTCCTTTCCACAATGTAACCCTTTTCTTTCCCAAAGGACCTTCGTGCGAAAAAAAATACTGTGTTTTCGATCAGCCTTCCTGTAGTTCGCGTAGTATGTAATTTGTTCAAATTTCTGTTATTTTTGCATAGCATCTATTATTGCGCTTAGATGCCATTTTTATCCGTACGATTTGAAGAATTAGTTGGTTGGTGCTGATGATTGCTTTGTTTTCTTGGCATTGTGTGCAACATTCCGATATTTAAAATCATTACGGAAATGACACAGAGTATGTAGTTTGCTTTAAGTGGGTAGATAACTCGGAACGCCGTAGTAATTAAAGGTAAGGGTTGTAATAATTTTTCAAAAACTATCAATAATTATACAGTAAAATTTCTCTAAGCGGCCACCCCTCCACCCACTGGTTACCACACGAACCAACTTCAGTTAAATCCGTTCCTTTAAAAGGGAAAAAAAGAAAGGGGTGCAAAAAGTACATATTCAAAAACGACTTCGGAAATTAAATCGAAATTAGATCCTTGTCCCCAATAGGGAGAGAAAAGTGCACTTGTCCTCTACTGAGGCGGGAAAATCAAGCGGCCATTGTTATTAAACACAGAGCAAGGAAGCCACAAGCAAAAGCAAACTCTCTGGACGAAGTCCGGGTGTTTTTTCGTAATCTATATTCAGCGTATATAAAAAGGGTTGCGTCAGTATGATAACGAGAAATTGGCCAGAAAGTGGCCGAATCTTTCGGTTGTGGGAGAAAGCAAATAAGCACAATTATTAAATCATTAGATAACAGACTTCTGGAAAAACTGATATTACTGCCTATCCCTCTACAATAGCGCCGAATCCATTAAGGATTTATTTTTCCAATTCAAAAGCAAAATGATTACAAGTTACCTCAGAAAAAAGTGAAAAACCCAAGCAAATACAAGTTTTATCTTTTTTCAAAAAACTTAGATATCTTCGAATGAAATGCTTTTTTTCTGTGTCTACTTAAAATTCTCTGTGTAGTAAATATTGAATTAGGGCTTGTTTTTATAAGTATTTTATCTTCCAAAAATGGAAACCCTTCTGAACGACTAATTTTGCTAGGAACTAAGAATGGCTGCTATAGAGAGGTTTCACTGTGATTGTAAAGTAAAAGTACGAAAAAATAAACATAAACACTAAATTTGTATTTTTTCTGCATTGATTCATCCAGATTGGTTATATTTATTACATTTTTATTTGAATTTGTTCCAAATCATCGTTTCTCGTTAAAAGAAATTTGCAAAATAATCTTCATTTTTTTTTTTTTTTAACTTGAAATTACCATATTCTATGTATGTTGTAAAATTTGCGAAAGAGGATTCTTCAAAAGCTAATTTTAAAAAAATTATGAGCTGTTGATTAAATTAAGATTGAAAATCAGAACGGTTCGGGACAGAATGAAAACGATAATGTCCCGGCTGATCCGGGACGTCTAATCAATTTATTTTATCGCATTTCAGTATCAGTATTATTTTTATGACTATTTAGGTTTGCTAGAAATTACGAAAGATGTTAAAGGTCAATATGCGGTATTATTTAATGTGTATTCTTTAACTGTCCTCTGTTTTTTACAAATAAAAAATAAAATAAATATGACATATTATTTTTTAAATGTTTATTTACCTATATCATATCTTGAATTTTTATGTAGTTTTCTATAACTGATTTTCAACCTGCTACAGTGCGATTCCTACGCTATCCCAACACTAAAGTTACTGTTTTTGTGTTGTTTGTTTGATGTTTGGAAAAAACATATACCAAGCGTTACCATATTGTTTCTTATAGATTTGTGTGCTTCATCAATCGTTAAAATGAGTGTCAATTTTCATATCTGAATTAAAAGATTTGTTTGCTGCAGAAACATTCCGCTGCTGATGCAGTCATGCAGAACTATTAAAAAAATCATTGTTGGTTTAGAAGGGTTAATGAACATTGAACTAGTACTCTTTCTGTTGTTTTGTTAGCTGTAATAAAATAATTACTAGCGAATTGGTAGTTAATACTCTTTCTTTCAAATAACTGAGAGTAAATTTATATCATGTGGAGATAAATTGATAATTTCAATTCAATTCTCTGAAAGTGATGCGAAATCTTTGCCTGTATTTTATTAATCTGCATGGGGTAATCCTGATTTTTTTCACAATGCATTCTGAAAGAAGTTGAATTCGGTTATGAGCTCATACTGAGTTTCTGTTATTCTAGTAAAATTTTTGTGCCTTTCCGTATTTTCGTTTATTTATCTATAGATTTAAATAAAGCAAGAGGAAAAAGTTTTGGGTCGTCCGCGATTTGTCATCCTGATAAGCATTTGCTAAATTTTAAAGGCGAAAAAAATTCAATTTAGTGATGGGCTTTTGAAATCTGTTATTGTTTCCAAACATGAATTTTGATATTTTGATTATTGTTACCGTTGTTGAAAAAAAGAAATGTTATGTTAAAATTATTAGCACTGTAGTGTTATTTAACGCGATGCACAGTATTCCGATTCATCGGATTAAATCATTCCGAAGTTTTTATTGAGCGCATAATTTGCATATATATAAATATATAATATTGGCTGTATTATAAAAATTGAATTATGCTATTATAACTAATGTAGTTGTAGTCTTAGAACTGAAGTCATTCCCGTAGATTCAAAGTTAAGTTTATCTAATTAAAAGAATTTCCCCGGCAGTTTTTGCTGAGATGCAATAAAAGACAAATATTCGCTTTTTTGACGTAGAGCAGAACAAATTTGGTAGGACGATTTTACTGTCCTTGAAGGAATTCGAATGCATTTTAGATTTATCCGTTGACCTAAAAATAGTCATAGCAATTGAGTCTTCCTCTATAACTTTCTTAAACTAAGTATTTTAACAATATGCTTATTAATCGTTATCTCATCGTAATGCGTCTTCGTGCAAAGTGTTAATGAAATTGATTGTAATTATTGAATCTGAACCCTTTTAAATACCTTGCTTAATTAAAAACAAGAAATGACTCGTGAATTGCATTTAAGTTTTTATCTTGAACGCGACAACCGTGCCACTCCAATTGGTTGTTCACATAGCGTCGCTTGAAAATTACCCCTCTGGACGAACATCTATCATCGTTTGGTCATTAATATTCTGCGAAGAGCTGTTTGGCTTTTAATATGGTTTCGGTGCCCCGGGGGAGCGCATTACATTAATGACCGCGTAAGTCGAATGCTTTTTTTTTAATATGTCGTTTGTAAATTTATCCTCTCCTTGCCCCTCGGCGTCGTCTTAATAAAACTGGTAGACAGGTCTCCTCGTACCTGTTAATTAAGGGTAGCCCCCAAACGACTCTGTATGTGGACGCATTCTTTAGACTATTTTTTCTTATATCCTCGTGTTTGAATACTCTAAGGTTGCCAATCGACAATAGCGAACGAAGTACTGTGTCCTGCGGTTGGTCTTGTATGCTTTTCTGATTCTCTCCGTGCAGCATACTGAAAGCACGCAGACTTATATCCTCTATTTCCATTGAAGCGGTAGTGCAAAAACTCGTCTACCCATTATCGCTGAATTGAATATTCTAATTTGTATCTATATAATCATTAAGCTGAACATTAGGTGGTCGTTAAAATTGAGTCGGCAGCAACCTTGAATAAGTACGCCAACGTTCACGTGTGATTAGGGCGTTGCGAGATATTTTTCAAAACGTCTTCGACTTGAAATAACGATTGTGCTCCAAGTGGCTCCGACATACCTTCATTTCGAAATCCTTCCTTTCATCCTCGGTGTGTTGCTTTTACGAAATGATAGTCAGGTTCCTAGAGATTTTCTTTCAGCAAGGTATATAACCATTATTTAAATATTTTTTGTTTCTTCTAGGAAGAGGAAAGAAATAACGAAAATAAAGATAACTTTTTATTTCCGAACGACGTTTAGTTGTTGCGATAGTAGAATTTATTGATGAAGGGTGGTTTTGATTTTTGTTTTTCAAGGTATATTCACCCGTAACTGTTTTTAGAAAAACATGTAATTTTCTTTTAGTTTCGAATTATTGATAGGAGTTGGGAGATCTTTGTATCAATGTTACTTGAGAGTAGTAAGGTTAGGCTCACAGAGAGCGGATGCATTGATGACGTCAGATTGGGAGCATGCTTTTCGTCCCAGTGTTACGCAACGGAATAAATTAATTGTTTGAGAGCTCTTTTAGCAACACAAAAACTCTTTCTAAACTAGGTTTTTTTTTTTTATGGAAACGTTGTTAAAGAATCGCACATTACGTAAAAAATATACAACATATCGCAAATATATCACATAAATAAAAATTCGGAGTATTTATTATTTTATATTTAATCGGAGTATTCGGTAAATTCTAATAAAACTCAGTGATCTAATTTTCTGATATGGTCTCTATACAAGAAATAAGGAGATAATTACGTCTATAGCTCCTAAACTTTATGAATAAAAATCGTTTCTAGTTTAAACAGTGGTCGAGAGGAACAGAATAGTTAAGAATAATTTTACTTGATATTATAAAATTAACATGAGTTTAAATGATAGTGTTTCACTTTACTTTATCTAACTAAAAAACAAAATAAACAACCTTTGAGAGCCAGAGCCTTCTAAAAACTAATTTATAATTTTGAATAAATATGAACCAAAATACCTTTTTTTTACATAATTACTTTCATCGCACAATTCGTAATCGAATTATACACATATATACCGCATGCATAATTCATAAATATTACATTTTCACACATATTTCAAAACTTTCGAGCAATGTGATAATCAGCATTTACACTATATGGAAATTATGCTTATTTTATGTTATTTGGCTGTTTTTTATGGATATTTTAAGTTTAAAACACAATATCTTTCCTACTACATTTGAAAATGCAAATTTTCCTAACATCAGGATCTTTCGGAAATGAATGAACGCTTATGCATTTGGAATTTCTCGACATTAAACATTTGTTTGGCATTGAAAATCTGACAATAGCACAACTAGGCATTGTATTAGCTTAAAATTTTCCCTAAAAATTATAAAATTTGGCTCTGAAAAGAGCCGATTTTTGTTTTTGTTTTTTAATCTTTAGTTAACGAAACAAAGGAAAACTCAAAACCCTCTCCTTAACAATCAAACACCCACCTCAGCTCTAAATCAAACGAGAAATATTCATAATAAAACTAAATTTCCCGCCTTTTAATTTGAAATGTGAGGAGAAAAAAGAAACAAAACAAACCCAAACTCCAGACTAGATATAAATAATCCCAAAAGATCGCATTATTTATTTTCATTCTTTGAAAACTCTTAATAGACAGGCAAAAAAAAAAAAAAAAAATGGTTTTCTCAAAAAGATTATTGATTATTTGGAATTACTGTAAACAAAAAGAGAAGAACCATGACTCATTTTCATTAAAAATAAAAGTACATATCGCGAGGAATTTATGAGCAACGAAAAGCAATCTCATGATGTAAAATGATGAAAATACAATAGCGAACCATTAAATGGTTATTTTTACCGTTTCTTACAAGTGGAATAAATTTATTTCTTAAATTCGAAACCGCGTGGAATAGCGGAGAGTTTCGAAATCTGTCCCAATACGACGTCATGCGCGGAAAGACCTACTGCGCATCGCGTTTGTGGACCCTCCCTGAGTAGTCTGTGTATGTCCTTGTCTGTGTCATTTGCTTTCAACCAATGGCAAGAATATGGGTCTGTGTTTATTAACCCCTTTAGAACTTCTACTCCAATGAAATATCGGCTTGTCGTTTCTTGTGGAGAGATTTCGTATATCTTCGAAGTTAAATGTCATTTTTACTTAGAAATTTCCAAAGTGTCGTGAATGAGAAAAGCGTGAGCTAAACTGTATTTCTGTTACGTGTACATAGTTTTATTCTCATTTTGATTCAACGTTTTATGTTACAGTTAGCTTAATTAATTTTTAACAATTATGATTAAAGTGATTGTGTAAGAGCAAATTTGTAGGACATTTGCAGCAAATTTGTAACTTGAAGGTCATTTTTCACAAAAAGTTTCCTGAGGTTTAGCGATAGCCAAGTTATATATATATATATTAATTTCTATTTCGGTAACTAATCATAACTTAATCATATCATAAAAAGAAAAAAAGGTAAAAATTAAAAATTGGAGGATTACTTCCTCTAAAAATGCTCTACCTGTTAACAGATCGATAGTCTGTTCTAGGCTAAAATAAAGGGCTGGGCATTCTATATTTCAGCTTTTCGACACTTTAATTAGCATGTTTCTATTGTAAAATGTTTATAAAATGTATAGGAACAAAGTGATAAACGTAGTGAAATATTTCTCGGTTTGTAATTCTTAACGACGGCACTATTAACTCTGGTCTAGACCAAGGCTTCTAAAATCTTTTCTTTTTCCGTAAGAAAAATTTTGCTACGATCCCAGGTTTGAAAAATGAATCAGGGGGGAAAGAAATTAAATTAAAATATGATTTAAAAGATTTGAATGAAATTCAGTGAACATTTTCTTGACTATTTTTGTTTACAGATGTCAAAGAATTTGAAGGGGGGAAAAATGTGGGAGAGTTTTCGTGGCCCCTTTTGGGGTGTCGCCGCACAATTTAAGAAGCCCTGATTTAAATCACTGCAGTAACATTTTATCAATATCAAATATAATTTTGCTGGCTATTTAATAGAATGTTAACAGGAACCTTACAAAGAAATTTTAAATATTGTATATTGCTAATGCTGTCTTAAATACAGTCGTTCTTCTTCCAAATTATCCTGCTCCTTAAAATTTTTTTGACTCTAACATTGTATTATTTAAAGAGAGAAAAAATTCCACCGTGAAAATTGATTTCATATTAGATTATGAGATTTAAAAAAAAAAAATCACTTTCCGTGAGCCTTTTATCGCTGATTCGTTTTTTATGCTACTTTCGTTAAATTATTTATTTGAAAGAAATATTCACTTTTTTCTTTATCTAAATAACATTTTTTTGCAAAAAAAAACATTGAAAGGTAGATATTAAGGTTAGTATTGTGTTGATGCTTTATCCATTTGAGGTTATTCTTTTTAACGAATGACTTCTCAGTAAATAACCCCGTAATTTCACGGCAAAAATTTTTTTTCAGGGCATGTACGAATTGTTATGTGAACCATCAAAATCGTGAATAAGCTTGATAATAATTCCATTGCATTTTTCCTTTTCTTTCTAAAACCAGAGTGACTTCAATATTTTTGATATTATATTAGGCTCCATGATGGAACTTTTGATCAAAACTGATGTGTTTTTGCGATTTATTTCCCTTTGTAATTTTTAATCTCGCAGCACAGCTGCGCTGGTCATTCACTTTCAAAAAGCAAAGAAAAGAAGAATCCGACTATTAAAGCACCCGCCGGGCATGTGGAGGTTAGTTTTTCGTAGACATGCAGTCTGTGTCTCTCGTACTGGAGAGGGGAAACGAGGGGTAGCTTGAACTTGTTTCTCATTCATGAACTTGCTCTGTGCTTAATATTTTTTATATGTACATATGGATCATTTCCCTGCGTGTACGAAAAGTGAGAACACCAAACAGCATGCAATTATCTGACCATATTTTGTATTTGGTGTATTAGAATTGTTTGCAAATAATTGGACAGAAGTTGCGAACTTGTGACGAGTGATTATGAAATTTCAGTTTCTACGAATTTATTTATATCGTTGAATTGATTTTTTTCTCATTTATATGCCATTTAAAAATGAGAATATTGGCAACTTTTTTATTTTATTTCGTTATTAAAATATGTATAAAATTTTCTGCCATGCGTTATTTTATATGGATTATTAGAGAAAAAAAATGTTTTGTCTGACTTTTAAGTTTGATCTTTTTCTTGTCATGAGCTAAATTCTAATTTAAGTCGGAGGAAGAATTTATTAAAATTCGCAATTTTCTTACTGCTCAAATATATGAGATTATTCAAATACTGATAATGTAACATCGAATTTCAATATAACTCAATTTTCTTTTCATTGTTCTTAAAATCTCTGCATAATTTTTTTTTAAATCTTGAACATGGTGTAGATTTCTGTTGCGAACAAGCATTTATCTATATACTACTACCCCCTCCCCGTCGATGACGTAAGATCAGACCAGTTGAAAGCTGCATGCAGATCCATTAGCTTTCTGTATTGCTTATTTTTGACATGCGGACAAAAAAATTATTCCTGATTAGTGTATGTTAGAGGGCTAGTAGTTGAGAATATTGCATTTTTTGCACCCAGGAAACAACGCATGCTTGAAATCAGTTGAAACAACTTATTACAATAAAGATATTTATTTTTTTTCCAAACTTTTTCCTCAATGCACCCTACTTTACTGTTAGATTTACTAATCTTTCTTAAACAATTGTTTCAGGTAATCTCTTCTCTTAATTGACATACGTTCGATTTTTTTTAAAAAAATGCTTTGCTCTATTTGTTATTGTTTCAGATTTTCTTAAACCTTTGAGCAAACTTGTTGAACTATGTGTTAAATTTCTTTACTTGACCACTTACCCTTTTTCCATATGCGTGCCAGCCCACTGCTCCGAAGAGTTAATGTTTTATTTGCGTAACAGGGGTATTCAGTTTCCTAGGGATCAAGCGGAAATTATTATTTCTAATTTTATTTTTATGTATCTGTCAATAAATTGAATCTTATTTAATTGGGATCTTTCCTGCAGCGCGTTTCTTCTGTTGCATGGATCTTGTAAACTGTTGATTCTATCCCATCAAATATTTTGATAGTATTTTTCATTTATTGCACATTTAAAAACACACGTTCATCATACGTATTCTAAAGACAATACTGTAAAACCCCGGTTAACCAAAACCCGAGTTCGGTTAAACCAATACCGAAATGCCTCTGAAATCCGAACAGACATGTACTGTACTGCACTTAAATAGTCGCGAAGGCGAGACTTTTTTTGCAAAGATATTCCCACTTTTTTCTTTTAAGCCTCCCCAAAAAAGGTTAGTGATTAATTTTAGAATGCAAAAATTAAATCTAATGAGCATTAACAATATTAATTACAATATTGTTTACTTGTGCCTATCATGCGCATTGCGCCCAAAACCGCCAGTGCGAATATTGTGCTCGACAGAGAGTTTACTTAATAAGGAACAAAAGTGTAGCCTACAAAGAGAGTTTTAAATTCGTTTTACGCTCGAAACACTTCAGAATTACGTACTGTAATTAGATACAAAATAATAATAGATGTCCATGGCTTAACCGAAAAAATCCTCATCCGAAACTATAGTTCTGATAACAAAGGTTGTGCTGTATAATATTATATTGATTAAAGGATATTGTGTCTGAACGCTTAAAACATTATCAGGTTGTCAAATTGTACGCAACGTTAATGGTTGCGGTCTGGCTTTGCAGATTCTATAATCTGCTTTGTCAGTAACTTACAGAAAATAATTCCCAACATCTAATTTCATTCTGTAGTAATAATTTGCAAAACCGCTTTCTTTATATGTTCTTAAACTCTCTAATTAAATTTTTTATTATGTTTGTTATCGTTATCATCAAAATAATTTATTCTTTTGTCCTATTCTTCCTCAAATTGTATTCTAGATTATTAAATTTGAAATTTATATTGCATTTTTCGTTTGTCACCCAATTATTTTGAAGAGCGACAGATATATAATGCGCTTTAGTTTATGATCTTATTTATTTACATCCTCGATTCATCAGTTTATTATTAAAAAGTTTGTGGATCTTGTCAGTTTTGTTTCAGAAAGATGTTGTAAACCAAAATTACATTTTTCCTTTTTCTGTGACAAATTAAACAGCTTCTCTACTTTTACACCTGCTAACATTGACTTGTTAGATGGTAGGGAAAACATTTATGACGGCAAGATTTCCAAAAATCCCACGAGTAGGTGTCCTACGTGTTTTATTAATATTCTGAAAATCATTGCAGAGTTCGCTAACTCTGGTGTCCTCGAGAAGAAAGTTGGGAGGGCAAGGTACGATATTCGCTCAAAGCGATTCAACCTTGTTCGTCCCTGAAAACTGGGTGTTGATAGCTGTAACTTACAAGGTTGACATTCACTGGGCATCAGACGCCCCGTGAGGTTTTAAAAGGATATCCAACTGCTCGACATTGACATGCCTTGCTGTGTTAACCTTAGCCGTCCGTTTTTTTTCAAAAGATCCTTCTGCTTGTCTTCAGAGATGTGTCAACAGGTCTTCCGCCTTATCTTAATAACGCTTATTCTGATATTAGATCGACCTTGTTTTACACAATCCTCTATATAGCTACGGAGGACTCATTACTCAATAAAATAAATCTGTGTTCGTTGAAGGTTGGCTTGACTTCTGAACAACATACGCCTTTTCGTTTCTAAGAGACAAAGAGCGTTAACCGCACGGCCGAATGATTCTACGCAAAGGCTGGTGCATTTTGATAAAAATGGGTTCAAATGTTTCATCAATAAGAACCGAGAGTAAAGCTACTCTCAATTTGTTCATTGACATAATTCATTTATCATGAATATATGATGCGTTTCGAATATCTTTGCCTCCCGCCTAATGTTCTGGAGATTCTAATTGTATTTCGAAACTTTCGAAAAATAGTTAATTCTCTGTTCTGTCTTTGACGAAAGGTGGGATTGCCTTAGCATTTTCTTTCAGGCGCAAAATTTTATTTCCTTTCCTTTGTTTACGGTATCTTTTAAGACTGCTATTGTTTGTGCGAGCGGCTTTCTTTTGCACTGCTGATAAGTATGGCTATAATGCATGCGCAGATGTAGGTCAAGATTCGTAGTTTGCGCATACTGCTACCTGAAAAGTGAATTGGATTCAGTTATATATGTAAATTGTTTTCATTTTCCTGTCAAATAATTTCAGTTTAAAATATCCATGTTTCGTGATTAAAAGTTTTTTTCCTCATTATTTTATGTTGCAAAAAAATCCATCTCATCTTTTCAACCTCTAAATCCGATAGTCCACGTTAGATTTAAACCTAGCTTGGTTTCTAGGATTTTATTTTAGCTGCGTGTTTGCTGAATAACTATGCCAAAATTAATTTGTCTTGAATTTGTTGATAATGTGTTATTTATTCGTTTTAATTAATTTAACACAACCATTTTGTATGAATAAGAAATAACAAGGAAATTATCCTTGTTGTGCTTTTTTTTTTCAAATTTCTGTGCATTGCGCAACTCCTGGTGCAGAAATTGACGCATAAAATTCAAATTCATGTAATTATAATAAAACATTGATCATGAAAGAGGCATTAAATTTCATGCATGTAAATTTTATACATCGGTAAATACAATAAAACGTATAAGTTTATAAATCGTAAGTAATTTAACTGTGAATCGATCTCTCTTAAACTTTGGAGCTCCTGTAGCATGTGCGTAGTTCTTTGGATGAAGAATCCTTTGTTCAATTATTCATTGTGTACGAATTTCCTGAAAATATTCAAGTAAACTTATAAAACTATGTCCTGTATCAATGTACGGCTATTTTATCATTGTTGTTCGTGACATACGAACAAAATTACTGGTTTACAGTTGGCAGCTTTGCCGATTGTCCACAAAAAACAAATTTAAGATATGGGTACCAATTCAATTTATAAGACCCTAAAACTTTACTTTTTCACGTGTCATAGACTGAATAGATGTGTGCCTGTGTGGGTAAATTGTATGTAAAAAACAAAGTGTCATTTTTTTGTATATTTTAAATCCATACTCGAGCTTTCTTTTTAACCCTAGCCCCTCTTTCCCAAGTATGCAACCCTGAATAAAATACTATTGACCATAATTGATTTTTTTTTTTTACCTATTACTTGTTTTCCAACCCAATATCTTATTGATTGAGGCTTTATAAGTGTGATGTGTAAGATGACTGTTGTAATTTTGGAACTTGGCGTCCGAGGAAATGGTCAGTCCGTCATTTCCCAATTGGTGGGGGAGAGAAAATTGTTTACTGAGATCTGTTAAATAGTTGTTCATTCCGTCTTGGATAAGATAATCCGAAATCCTATCCGGTTGTTAACCTTATTATTAACTTTAGTTTCTTATCAGCAAGTTATAACTTGTGGCCTATCTTGTAGTTTTAAATAAGCCAAGAGACCAAGACTGGCTACTGTCCCGATAAGATAAACGGAAATCGTGATAGACACAATGAGATTTATTTCTTCAATAAAAGTAGATATTTATATCGTTATCTCGGTACTAGATTTATCTTTTATTTTTACAGTGACAAACGGTGTAGTACCCATTTGAAAAGAGGGCAAATTTAACAAAGTTTAGGACATCATTCTATTTTTAATTTTGTTTGAAATTTGTCACTGGGAGAGCATTTCCGTAGTTTTTCATCAATCATTTATATTTAATTTTCTAATTGAACTTAAAATAGATCAATTAATTTGTTCCTGTGAAATTTTGTAAGAGTCTCTCAGACTGAGCCCAGTTCTTTTTTAATATGATCTTAAAGTGCTTGAGTGCATATTTCTATAATGTTTTAATTTGACTTTTAAATGCTGCTGTTTTCAATGCATTTGTTGTATTCACTAAAAATAAAGAAAAGTTACCCCTCCCCCTTTATTGTTACATTCTAATTGTGTTAGAAGTATAAAATTAAAGTTCATATATTCCTTCATTGTTCAAGAAAAATTAGACAATTGACACAGTTATAAAGATTTGAAAATTCACGCTATTCAAATATAAAGTTGGAGTTTTATTATCTCCCGCTATTCTTGATTTGCATATTGAGTTTCTGTAGGAAAGATAAAGTATATTTAAGATATTACTGCCTTATTGAGACTGGTATACTACTGATAAATATTGGGATATTTTATGTTCTACAATTTTTTTCAAGTACTGTTATGAATAATAAGGAAACCCCTTCGCCAGTAGTTTTATATTACTTTATGAATAATATAATAAAGGTTATATTTTTGTTTTTCCTTCAATTTTGAGGCTATTTTTAAAAGATACCAAAAGTTCAACGATCGCAAAATTGTGGCTCTGATAGAGCAAGATACTAAAAGCAGGAGAGATTGTCGAAATTATCGTTTTTCTTTTTTTAGCTTATCCCGTTTCTGTGCTGTGAAATGGTGTTTGATGATCACTTTTATTTTTTCGTCGATTCCGCCTGTACCCACAGCAAGTAAAATGATGCTCAGCATTGTTCTGCCTTTGTTTGTATGTCCATGCATTTATTCACAATATATCTACATAAAAATAACATTTAAAATGCACAACAAAAACTCTAGATGACACACTTAACAATCAGTCCGCGACGTGTTGTTTGCGTTTGCAAATGCGAGTGGAACATGGAAAAGCATCATCTATGCAGAAGGAGAATAGCTGTGCTACTTTCAAGGTTAAAAAAGAAAATAGCCTCTGTACCGCGTCGATTTTTAAAGTCAAGACCCGAAGGGGAAAATAAATTCCCTTTTTGTTAAATCGTGCGTGTGGTGAAGCGTTGAAAATATAATTATTTTCTGCAGGGGGAAAAAAATCAACCTATTTTTTGGTGAACTTGGTGGTTTCCTTATCTATGCGTTGATGTGGATAAAAAAAAATAGTTTTTAATTTTTCAGTGTCACTGACTTTCTTTGAATGACCTATCTGACGTTTTGAGTTTTCTTTTCCTAACTTTGAAAATAGATTTCTTACATGAACAAATGTCCTCTCAAGAAAATGGTCTTTTTCGAGCAATTCGTACTCTTAAGTTACCCTGTAACTCTATATTACTCCTTTCTAATTTTATTGTTTAAAAGTTAAGCGTTTGAATTTCAAAATCGTCGATTTTGTTTATTTTATCTAATTTTTTTTAATACTTAAGATTTTGTGACTAGAAAAAAGGCTGAGGGTAATAGAGGTCTTTAACTTTTTTTTTTAATGTCAAATGCTAAATTTTTTCTTTACCCAAAGAATTTCTCCATAAGCTGATTGATTCTCTTGATTTAATTGAAATTTATAAATTTAGAGACTGATCTTCTCATTGACCTTACTGAATTTATAGAAATATCGTAATTAAAATTAATCTAGTTGGAATACCGTATAACTCTTACTATTCATTGCATCTTAGAAGTTTGCTGAATGTCTTGCGACGATTTTGATTTTAAATTTCATTGAACTATTTTGTGATAAAATTCTGAATTTCGAAATTATTCTCTTCTTCATTTTAATGGTAAAAGTTACAGCAAACAAGTTTCGATTCGTTTAAATCATTTTTCATTTCTCAAAAAAGGACAGTGAAAGTGGATGAGCTTAAAAGTTCTCTTTATAAATCATTCTACTATGTATATACAAAAGTTCATACTTAAACTGAAATTTCAAAACTTCTCCTTTTCTACTTATTTCTTTTATTTACATCTTCATATGGTACAGAAATAATTTTGCTAAATGCCGAAATATATTTATCTGCATTCATTTTTATATGTATTCTCATGTTTCCCTCTCTTACTTTTCAGTTCCGTCATCACATCCACCTCAAAGGCCATGGATTGTAATGAATGAACAAGAACCTACATCTTCTTGTAAGTCATTTTTTTTTTCAATCCGCTTTGTTCCAATGCATTTTTTTTAGTTTAAGATTTGTGTTTAACATGTGCAAAGTTCACTATATAGTTTAAATTTTTAATAAATTTTTTCAGTCGGGGGTAAAAAATATCCATCTTCAAAATCATTGTTAAATAGTGAAAAATTGCTTTAATTTTTAATTCATAAATGAATCTTGTACACCCTGTGTAATAAAATACATACTGGGCCAATGATAACATTTTCCCTTTTCTTTAATTTAAATTTATTATTAGAAATAAGCTGTGTTGAAAGAAATGGTATTCCTTTTTGTTACATCAAGACGAACAAAAGCTAAATAATTTAATTTTGCATTTGTTAATAATCGCATTTGCTCAATGTGTATGTCTTTTTTTTTATTGAAAATTTGACAAGAATATAATATTTTCTTATGCTCCAAGGGAGTGAAAGATAGTGTTCAACATTAATGAATAATCATAGTTATTTACATTTATATTTCAGGTTATAGTTATTTACATCTTTATTTTAGGTTCATTCACAGTCATGTGCTACAATATTCTCTGTGATAAATATGCTACACGTCAAATGTATGGGTATTGCCCAAATTGGGCTTTAGATTGGTCCTATAGGAAAAAAAATATTTTGCAAGAACTTCTTCATTACAAAGCTGATATTATTTCTCTACAAGTAAGTGCTTTTAGTTTCTCCTTACTTCTTTTAAAATTTTAGTCTTTGAGTAAGCATTTTTTTTTTTTAAATATATGTTATCTATTCTCTTATATTTTGAAGAAGAAAAAAAACCTTCAAAATCCTCTTGCCTCCTTTTCTGCAGCCTTTCTGAATAAATTATGCTATCACTTATATAAAAAAGACTCATAAGGACTATATCAAGTATAGAAAAAAAAAACATTGTGATTATTTAATGCTGTGCTAAATTCTGTTTTATACTTGATCAATGAAACTTTCCATATTGTTTGCAGAACTGATCAAGTAATTTTAGATAAAACTTTCATTCTGGGATGTGACTTACAGTATTACCAGTTGTCAAATGAGCTAAATTATTGTATATTTAAAGCACATATCTTATGGGCATGCAGCCTGGAGACATGTTGTTTATCTAGCAACTCGGTATTTTAAAGTGGTTTTTTTTTTCTGTAAATTCCTTGTAATTATTTTACCATTTATTCTTATTGTTTATTTTATTTGCATATTATTGGCCTTTTAGAAGGTCCCCCCCCCCTTAAAAAACTGTTCTAAGATCTTCACATTACCACTTTGTTCTTTGTCTTCTCATGAATTCACTTTTATTAACTTTTGATGAAATTTAGTTAATTATATATTTATACAGAAAGATATTGCATTAAATGTATCATTCAAATTTTAGTAGCATTTGCCTGAAACTTGGCAATGATCTTCAAAATGAATTTGATTTCTTTCATTTTCAAGGGGGGGGAAAATCCTCAAAACAACCAAATACCAATCACTTTTCATTGAAATTTGTGATAAACGTTATTAAGCTTATTAAATAAAATGTGTGAATTTTTTTTTATGATTTTAACCCTTAATGTGTACAACTGAAGTAACTCTGCCTCTACCCATAGGGTTAACTTAAATTGGTGTATTGAATGGTTAAGATAAATATATTAGTTTTCATTAATACTGCAGTGGTAATTTAACCTTCCTACCCTGTAGAAAATGGGAGATATAATAAAATGAAATGGGTTGATTAGACCCATTAAGGTTAAAGGTCGTTTTGTTTGTCAGGAAACCATTTTAATTTCTAAAAACGTAATAAATTCTGTTATAAGATGGCTTGGAATTGTAAAGATACAGGAAAAAAGGCTGTCTGTTAATCAGATATTTGTTACTGAAATGAATGGAATACATTGCTCTAAACATTAATATATATTGGGAAAGAAAATTAAAAATATATCATTTGTGATTTTTTTTTTTTTTTTTGTTCATATCCATTATTCTTAAGTTTCCCAGAATTTTAGGCAAAAATATTTTATATTTTTCAAGTATTTTCAATCTTTCATTCATACAAAATATGTATTTTTCAATATTTCTGAAAAGAATGTTAATAATTTCATATATTATAAAGGGAAAAAAACATTCTTAAAGTGGAAAAAAAAATAATGGTTTAATGCTTGCTCATTGAATCTGTCAGCATTAAAGGTCTTCCTGCCGATATGATGTAGAAATTGAAGAGGGGGGAGGGGAGTCTAATTCAGGCATAATTCTCATCAGTCCACACAATTCAAAATTGTGAAGCTTGTCTCAAAACAGCCCTTGTGTAGCTTTAAAATGTGATTTTTATATAACACTTGCAAGTTTTCATTTTTAGCACATTTTTTATATATTAAAAAATATTTTTTTATTTAATTTGATATTGACTTGATTGTATGTTTATTAATATCTTTTATACCACGTAAAAATTATGCCTTATAAATGTCTGTTTAAATTATAAATAATTTATTTTTTTTACTTCTTAGGAAGTTGAAACAGAACAGTTTTACAGATATTTTAAACCAGAATTAAAAAAGGAAGGTTACGATGGAATTTTCTCTCCAAAATCTCGTGCAAAAACTATGTCTGAAAATGAACGGAAACATGTGGATGGATGTGCGATATTTTTCAAAACTGATAAGTAAGTATGGCAGTGTATGGGCATGCAGAGTTGTTTCAAGTTTAAGTTATTATTTTATTGTGCATTTCATTTCTGAACCTTAATTTAGAAACATTAAAGAACCAATAATTCACTCGTGGTAAAATTGGCAATTTAATATGCAAGATTTAAGTAAACACATGATTGATTAATTATCTGAGAAATGTCATTACACATTGTAGGGTAAGAACTTTTCAGTTGGTAGGCAGAGTACTCTGATTCAAATATTTGTATACATATCATACAAAAAGGTTGGGGATGATTTTATCAATATTAATGGGAGAAAAATAAAATACAGCATTGACGTGAATAAAAATTTTATAAATGAGCTAAAACTTTTTCCCTCTTTGATTATGCTAAAAGATTCTCATTGCTTTTTTTAATTATTCGTTTGGTAACCGAGTAGCAAAAATGTGCACAATGTAAAAATTAATATGCTGTTTATTTTATTTAGAAAAGATAATCATAATGATATTGAATACATTTTCATCCACATTTTGAATCGGTCATTCACTTGAATAAATTAATGTAGTCATATATAATTAAGGATTGCTATTCTTCTGGAAGGCATATTTTATAGTTGATTGCTTTATTTCAAGAAAGCGGTTCAAATGTGGAATTCTTTCAAAAATAAACTAAATTATTAAAATTATAGTTGTTGGATGCATTTTAAATAAACATTTATGATAATTACTGTTTTGTGAAAGAATTGTAGAGAGAAGGATTTAAAAGTGTAGACACAAAATTTTTATTCACAACACTGGCCTTCTTCATCAATCAACTTACACAGCAGTTTTCTTTTTGAATCTGAAAAATAGGTTTTATTTTTCTGGTAATTGCCTCATCAATTTTTTTTAATTACAGTAATCCATCATATCAAACCATTCATTCTCAGTTTAGGAGATGTTTTCTGTAAAATATTTTGGCTGGTTTTTAATTTGTACACTCTGTTCAGTTATTACTTGTTCCAAATTGTAGAAATAGTGTGGTTTAAGCAAACACATGTACCCACACATTTTTTTGCAAATATTGGTTCTCCACCTGTATAATCACTTTATGTTTACAATATTTTTTCATATTTTGTATTGTTATTAATGTGTTGCTACAAAAGTTAATTTATTTATGCTGTCTTAGTTTTATATAATAACTGCTTGTTAAGGGGTTTTTTTCCCCTTCTAAACATTGCATTTGATTTTTAAAATGTTGGAAAGAACCCATTTTAAAATTAAATCAAGGAATTTTAATGAAAAGCATTCTTTTGGAATTACCTCTTCACAGAAGTTACCTTGCCTTCGGTGTGTATATTTAATTTAATATCAAGAGTAAACGACTATGCCCATTTCTAATAATAATGTTTAAAAAGATATAAAGGGGAAATCGCAGATGTGCAACTGAAGTGTAGATTCCAATACTGTTTTAAAGAATTTGAGATGAAATTTAAATTGTCGGGCTCAAATTTCATTTCATTAACAATGTTAGAAGTTTCTCTTCTTCTGAATAGGACTACATGACCATTATTTCAATTTTTGACCACTTAACTGAATAGTTTTCTTTGCTATCTAATAAGATGACCCCTCCTGTTTTGGAAAGGGGCTATCGTTTTCATTCATCTAAGAAGGCATAGGATACTTAAGATGTTTATGGATCCTACATATTGTTTGTGTCAAATTATAAAGCTAATTAATGATTCAATTTTAGTTTATAAGACTAAAATTTCGATAATTCGATGCACGAGTATTTTCGGGCTGTTAAGTTAAGCGGTTAATAGGAAATTTCAAGGAAGTGTTTGCTTTTGTAAAGCAGTTGTTTAACTTAAGTGTACAAAGTGAATGTAGCACATTAAGCGTAAATTTATATTTTAAATTTATCACATTTTTTGGTTAGCTGTGGCATTTTTAAGGTTATAAAGAAGCATATTCATAGTTTTTTTTTAAATTTTAATTTTAACCTTCTGAAAATTAAAATTATAAGAAAGTCATACTCATGCACCCTATAATTTTTCAAGTGTTCTTGAGATTAATTTCAACTTTTATGTAGTAGTTGATACACTGTATGATCAAAGGTATCGGGGCACTTTCGGATTTTCACATTTTTTAGAATGTCTCCGGAAAGGGCTAAACCAACTGCCTTTGAACTTAAACCATATAAAGAATTCACATGTTTCAGTGAAGGTTCAGTCACAGGGGCATTTAGGGGACCAGCCAGAAATTGACGAAGAAAAAAATCTGGCTCACCCCGTTCCACAGAAAGCTGATAATGGTTTGCAAATTTCGTCAATGGTTTTGCTTAATATGTACTTTGCTTTCATGCATTTTCATAAAAATAGCAAGTATATTCTGGAAGATATAAAGGTTTTCTTTATCCCAAAAATATCCTACATGTTTTTGGCTTATAACATACAGAGTTTTCCACCAAATTATACAAAACTCACAGAAAAAGTGACAATATGTTAGAGAAACGTTGAGCAAAAATTTGGAATAAATACAATGAATATTAGAACAAATACGAGTAACTTGTAGTAAATAATTTTTTACTGCACATGTGCGAGACGTAGCTTAATTTTTCTTTCGTAACTTCAAACCTAGATATGTAGAGCAACTTATATAAAAAAATTCCAGTTGAATACCATGAAGATTTAGAAAGATTTCAGCATTCCAGTGAGCAGAATTTCTTCTTCTCTCTAGAAGAAACAATATGATGAGGGTTTTTCCACAAATTAATATTTTTTAAACTTGAAATTTTCGAATAATTTTATCAAATTTAATAAAGATTAAATATGCTAAAACCCAGGCGTACTTATAAATAAAATTCATAATTTAAATTGCAGTACGACGATTACTCGATTAATTTATCGAATTTAAATCTACAACACAGGTACAGCGTAAATTTCGGACTACCTACAATCCAAGTCTACCTTCAAGAATGAAATGAAAGATTTATGTTGACAGGTAGCGTATTGCCAAAACCAAAATCTGGCCGCCCTAGCAGAAGCTTCGGTGACGTGAAACGGATTCAAGAAACTTTTCATCATAGTCTTTATAAATTGATTCGCAGTGCCCAGCATTTACAAATACCGAGATGAACTGTGCATAAAAAATTGTGGCTTTATGAAGTGCAAAAGGTTTCAGATGAAAAATTCCACAGGCGTTTGTTTGAAAGAGGATGTCCAATACCATGGCCACCTAGATCTCCAGACATAACATCTGAACTTCTTTTTATAGGGATACGTGAAAAACATTGTTTACCAATCTCCAATTCATGACACTGATGAACTGAAAAATCCAATTACAGTGGCCATCCAGACTGTTGATTCTGCAATGCTTCATAGAACGTGGTTAGAAATCTCTTATAGACTTGATGTGTTACGTGCGACTAATGGTGAATAATTATTTTTTAATGTGTAAAGATACATTTGGACACCCTATACTTGCTATTTTTACGAAAATGCATGTAAGCAATGTGCATATTAAACAAAACTATTGATGAAATCTGCAAATCATTATCAGCTCTTTGAAATGGTGTGAGCAGAGGGTTTTTTTTTTTTTTCCATCAATTTCTGATCGGTCACCTAAATGCCCTCGTGGCCGAATCTTCACTGTAAAACATGAGTTAGTCTATTCTTTACATGGCCGAAGTTCAAAGGCAGTTGGTTTAGCCTATCTGGAGAAATTCTAAAAAATATGAAAATCTGAAAGTGTCCGGAAACTTTTGATCATATAGTGTGTCATAATGACTTCAAAATGTATATAAATATGCTGCTTAGTGTTTTGAACATTGTGTTGTTTGCAGTCTTGATTCTTTTTGATGAAATCATTCTTATAAGATAATATAGATTCTTCTTATTCATTCTTATAAGATTATATAGTAATCTTAATATAACTAAGTCATTGTGGGTATGTATGTTTGTTCCACATCTCCTAAACCACAGCACTGATTTCAACCAAACTTTGCACACTTATTAATTAAGACGAGGGGAAGATTAGTGTCAACTTTTCAAAATGCAAAAGTTAATTAAACAGTCAGTTAATTAAAAATTAATCAAAACCTTTTTTCTGCTGTAAGTGTGAAGCAAATTATACCCCAAAAAATATTTTTATACCATCTTAAAGTTCAAAATTTTATCTTTTCAATGATACCAATCTTATATCTGTGACATTTTTCTTTCATTTTTTATTAATTTTTCAAAATTTAATCAAAAGTTGACACATAAGTTTTAAAATAAAGCAAATTAAATGATACTCAGTTTCTAGGCAACGGTGTAATTACTTTACCATTATTTTTCCTGTTAATTAAATTTTTTTTCCATATCGTTTGGCAATGTTTTCATTGGTTCTTAAAGAATTCTAAAGCTTATTTAAATAGATAAAAAAAATCGCTGCAGTTAATATCGCCTGTAAACTTTACCTGCGTTTCTTAAGAAATGATAAATAAGTATATTTTAATTGAAAATATATAACTTTGAGTATTGCGAGATTTGGAGTTGTGTTTTAACGATGTCTAAAAGAAAACATAATTTAATCACTCAAATTCCAACAAAGACAAAGATAATAAAGCTTTTGTAAGCAGATGAAATAGATGTTTGACAACAGCACACTCCAGAAATGTCGTTTACAGGCGTGCATTGGATTAATGTGAGTCGTTGTAGCCTGAACCTCTCTAGTTGGGAGCCTGTGGTTTTGAATGTTTATTGTAGATATTTTTATGCACATGAGGTCTTAAAAACAAGATAAAGGTCACTGTCAACTATTCAAAGTCCACAAGTTAATTAAAAATTTAGCAAGATTTTGGCGTTTTATCGAACATATCTTCCGAAAATGGTATCTAACAAAAAAATAATTTTAAACCGTATTTTTTTAAAAATGAGCTTTTCAGTGACATTAATTTCATTTCCGTACAATTTTTTTTCCTCTCATTTTAATAAATTTTTCAAAATTAATTTTATACACAATTTGTAGCAATATTTTTTTAATGTTGATGAACAAGAATGCGCATATGAAGAACTGTTGCCAAAAAACATTTAAAAAATTCTGGAAAACACTAAAAGAAAAGTTTAAAAGCAGACAATTCACAATTTATACCAGGAAAAACTTTTGCTTTGGTTTATTTTCATGTTATTAATCAAAAAGTAATTTATCGTCCCAAAAAGTCCATTAAAACCTTTCTTATACTTCAGTATTTGTGGAAAAAAAATTGAAATTCTTATATAACAATTACGGAGAGAATTAGTTTTCGGCATTTTTTAAAAATTGTTTGCTTCAATTGATGTTCTCATTATAATTTTAAAATGTTTCTCATGATAAAAGGATTTTGTGTATTATAATATTTTATACAAAAGTATTTTAATCCTCAGCAATGCCTGGCATATCAACTATACACAATATGTATCATTTTTTAAAAAATATTAGACATTAAAATATAGATACAAAATATTAGACATGAAATTAATTTAATCCCGAGCAAGGCCAGGTATATCAGCTAGTGTATTAATATATTTTCTGGTTTGTTTTTCAGGTTTACCTTAGTAAAAGAACACCTTATGGAATTCAATCAGTTAGCTATGGCAAATGCTGAAGGCTCTGATGATATGCTGAACAGAGTGATGACAAAAGACAATATTGGTTTAGCTGCACTTTTGCAGACAAAGCCAGGGGCTTATAGAGATGGTAATCTTAAGAAAATATATATATATCTTTTTTTATGTTGGTATTGGGCTGTGATGTGCTAAATACATAGAAATCCCATAGGAAACTTAAAAATACTACTCTCTTGTCTCCAAATATTTTACATATGCATGGGATAGCGATTTCTTGCTGAAAAGAGTGTCCAAAAGTCCAAATTATTTTATTCTTATTTTAATTTTTGAATCTGTTTAATCAGGAACCTTTTTACATTTTCTTTTTTATTATTATTATGTGCTCTCAAGATCCACCCATGACCATTATAGTCTGAAGATTTAAAAAAAAGCATGTTTTGATCACACAACCGCTGTAGTAAAAAGAAGGGATTCTTGCTGCCATTTCTTGCAGAAAATACTCGAGTGGAATGTATTACCGAGTCTTATTTGCTGAATTGATACCTTCTCAAAAGGGGCTCATAATTATTTCTGTACCAGAAGAATACTCTTAAATAATTAAAACAAGATAAAAAAAATCAGAGTGAGATTTATTTAAGCAATGAACTTCTACAAAAAATTATCGTATATATTTTGATAAATGTTAGAGGAGCTGAATTAAAGTTGTATTAAAGTTTTTCACTGTTTATTTCCAGTATGTTGTTTCTGTAATCAATACAATATGTAATAAATAACAACGACAAATTTCGAATTTTTGTGAATGTCCTTTTAAAATCTGTTTCAAACATATGTATAATGTAGTAGATGATAGGAAAGTTCACTTCATTTTAAAATGCACCTCCAAAAATTTTTACTAGCTTTGCTTCATATTCAAACCCATTTTTCATTAAAAATATAGTCTTTTCTATTATTGTTCATAATCTAAAACTTGTAATCTAAATTATAGCATTCTAAATTTGCGGGTTCAGTGTCGAGTGGAGGAGAGATATTAGTTTGAATTTTCACTGTGAGAAGTAATGTGCATTATTTAAATTTCAATAAATTTATTTGTCTTAATTATCTAGTTACTATCATTGAGAAAATTATGGTTAACTACAGCTTCATTCAGTGGCACAATGGATATGAAATTATTGCAATTGCCAACAAAGAAAACGGCTGAAAGCTTAGTATTAATTGGTTATGGTTACAGAAGAGAACTAGCACCTCACAAATAACTCATCATTAACTTTTCCGTTTTTATGTGCAAAATATTTATTAACAGAATGTGAAATTCAGTTAGTCTTCTAGGTATTGAATCTTGCCTCAATAAACAAGACTTTCTAAATAATCTACAACCTAAAATCACATTTCAGAATTCATTATTTCAGTAATTATGATATTTAAAAGGCTCTTTAAAATTTGCAAAAAGTTTTACTAGTAAGTTTTCTTAAGTAAAGTTTTGTGATGCAATTATTCTGTTACTTTTCTGGGAAATATTCAAGATTATCCATAATCCTCTATCCTCTTTATCAACGTGTATTCAGACTAAGAAAGCAATTTCTTGTATTAATTTTTAATTCTTCCTTTTACAACAGTGTACAACAGAATTTATCTAGTGTCGGTTAAATCCGTTGCCCTTTTCAAAACTCTGGCTTACTTCACTTAATTCTGATATGCAAGCTTTTCATCCGCCACTTACAGAAAACACTATTTTTCTGTGTCATTTGTAGCTTGTGTCTCTAACATCTTTTAATCTGTTTCATTGGCATACATTTAGCTTGCATATTTCATTGAAGTGTTTGTAAATATGGCTGCTTTGACTCTTAATTTCATATGCTCTGCTAATTAATAAAAACTAAAAGCGACAATTCTGATCATTTGCTTGTTATTTATTTCTAAGAAAATTCAGGATGTACAAAATTCCAGAGTACCAGTGAAAAAAAAAGTGTTACTCATGGGAGCTATGCATAGAGATAAAACTGTACTTATCCAGATCTTATTATGTTTTGTTGCTCATTCACTTATCCAAACTAGAAATCCATTTGGCCTGAAGGGGGAAAAAAGTTAATAATATCTTGAATGTTATTACTAAATTACTACAATTATTAGCTGATTGGTACTACTATAATTATTGATAAAGGAAATGACTTTCATATAAATGTCATCATAATTTGTGCCATTTTGTCTTTCAAGAAAAACGTACAATAACGAAGAACTAATGTTTGTTAACTTTTAATAGCCCAATGTTAACATTCTGTTAATGAAGATATAAATGAAAGACAGCACTCTTTCTTTATAAGTGTATTTAATAACATTTTTAGTTATTCATATGTGTTATTCTGTATGAATGTAAGCTTCCCTTACTATTCATTCATTCTCTAAATGTTTTCAGACACTGATATGTCTCAGTTACTTTTGGTCTGCACTGCTCATATCCATTGGGATCCTGAGTATTCTGATGTGAAGTTGATCCAGACTATGATGCTAATGCATGAAATGAAAACATTTGTGGATGACATTCTCCAAAGGAGCAACGTTCCGGTCCCTCGGAAAGGCGACCCTAATGTTATCCCTTTGCTTCTCTGTGGTGATTTTAATTCACTTCCCGACTCGGGTGGGTATTTTTTCATCTATATTAAATTATATCCTTTTATGAGTTATTTGCATTTTGATAATGATATGAAAATTTATTACCTTCTAATTTAAAAATAAACACTTTTATGTAAATTCATAAATATGCTGATCATTGGAGATGTTTGTTCAAAAAATGTATTGTTACTAGAGCATCCATGTATCAACTGTGGACTGACATGTAACGGTGAATAAATAAACGTTATTTCTTTGTTTTCATTAATTTCGATTTTCATAAGTCTCATTTTTTCAGTAAGCTTCCTTTCATTTATTTACTGTAATATAGGTATCTAGACTATGAGGTTATTATTTTAAAGTTAACTGTATAGTAACCAAAATTTGTTAGTCATTTCTTAATCTAAGAATTTTTTACTTGCAAGATTTTAACAAAAATTATGTCTCAGTTTATTACATTTGCTAAAATCTTCACTAGTGAAAGTCTTCTTCAAATATTAAATAGTAATCAGCTATGAGATATCAAATATAGCATATAAGTTGTCAAAAAGAAAGATTTGCTGGATATCATTTCTTATATATGAATTTTCTTATTCACTAACTGTTTATATGTTGAAATTGCTGTTCATCTAGGTTGCTATTATCTGGGGTGTTTCATTAGTGTTAAATCCTAATGATGTTGTTTTATACTTTTTTAATATTGTTAAGCTTTACAAAAACATTCACTTTTTAGGTGTGATTGAGTATCTTTCTTCAGGACATGTATCAGTGAGCCACTGCGACTTCAAAGAATTTGTTTATAAAGACTGCTTAAGTAAACTTGGTAATGCAGCAAAAACTAATGAATTTACCCATCCATTTCAAATATCAAGAGCTTATAATGATGGTGTCATGCCGTTTACAAATTACTCGTAAGTTCTCTTAAAGTATTAATTTCTTGTTCTATTTGTATGTGTAAATTTGTCATAAAAAAGATTCACAAGATCTGATTGAAGGTTATGTATTTATAAAATATGAATGTAAATGAATATTTAACACTTTTATTTCATTTTACTAAAGTCAATATTAATTACTTTAAATAGAGAATAAAGTAATGGAATAAAAAGTCGAACAGTGGTCATAATATTCTATTTAAAACTACTTTGATTTCATTCATTTATAAGAAGCCATATTTAGTATCAATGGCAATTATTAATACTGCATTAAATTTTCAAAGCAAAATTTGTATTTCAATATTCATTATTGTTGTTAATTTAAGTCCAGCATCCTCCCAGTTGTCATAATACAACCATGTACAGAATATTATAGAATCAAAATTTCTTTATGGTTCTTAAATGTAATAATTGTGTGGGATTTTCCAATAATTGGTATGTAAGTGTTTCTTTTTTCTGTTATTTATTCTGAAGTAACTTTTGAATGAAAAGTGCAGGTGGCTTTTTATATGCTGCTTATTTTAGTGCCAAGAAATATTTTGCAATTGTTGCTGTTACAAATCTATATTTGATTCAGCAATTCATGATAAATTAAATTTGAATTTGAAGTAATGAAATAAAAAAATTAAATACTTTGCACAACACCCAAACAATGATATTGCTGCTTTTTATTTAAGCTTAATATGTTTTTATACTTTTCCCCAATCAGGCATGTGGAAAATTAGTTGTAACATCAACCTGGCATAGTATCAGGATGTATCCAAAAAAAGCTTAAAGGGATAATGAATAAATTATTTATAAACATTAGACAGAAAATACAAAAGGTAATTAAGAGGCATACTTGCCGGTCACCTTTCCACATAATCACCAAATCTATTTAGGCATTTATCTGAACGCAGGACCAACTTGGTAGAAATCACGTCCCTGCCAATTGAGCCATTTCCCAGCAGCTGTTCTCACATCTCTGTCTGAAGAGAACCTTGTTCCAGATGAGTGTTCCTTCTATTTTGGAAAAAGGAAATAGTCACTGGGCCATCGTGAAGCCGTCTGTTGCAAACATCCTGGCATGTTGAGTGATGATGTCATCCTCCTGCATGGCAATACACATACTGCTCACCAAATTCAAGATTTGCTGCAAAAGTTCTAGTGGGAAGTCTGGTTCCACCCCCTATACAGCACAGATTTGGCACCCAATCTGGGTTCCAAACACTTATCTGAAACAAGATGCTCTTCAAACAGTGATGTGAAAAGAGCTCTTCAAACAGTGATGTGAAATGAGCTCTTCAAACAGTGATGTGAAAAGAGCTCTTCAAACAGTGATGTGAAATGAGCTGCCAAGAACTGGCTCAATTGGCAGGGATGTGATTTCTACCAAGTTGATCCTTCATTCAGATAAATGCCTAAATAGATTTGGTGATTATGTGGAAAAGTGACTGGCAAGTAGTCTCTTAATTCCCTTTTGTATTTTCTGTCTAATATTTATAAATAATTTTTTATTACCCTTGTAACTTTTTTTTTTTTTTTTGGGATCCATCTTCAGATAATTCCATTGTATTACCAGATTGGCAAAATTGTTTTAATAATTCTCATCAATTGGGTGGTGTGAATTTGGGTTTTGACAAATTGCCAAAGGTTTTATAAGTTTCTTGTTTTTGAAAAAATGCATTATGTAAGTTAAATATGTTTCATTACTTATAATTTTTCTCCACTGAATTATTTTCATTTTCTGCATTTTCTATAGAATGCTAGTAGTATTTTGACAGATTTGAATTGTTTTACCTTACTTAATTATTTAATATGTGGGTTTTTTTTTTTTTTTTTTTTTTTTGTATAATCTCTAATTGTCCAGATCATTCTATTAGGAAGTCTCTTAAACAATTTGAGGAATATTTCTTTAAATTTACTCTTTAATATGACTGTCACATGATCCAAACTTTTTGCTATGGCTTGATCTCATAAAGTACAGTTTACGTGCTAATGAAACAATTTCAAACCTCTAGTCTGAAGCATTAGCATAATAATGTTAAGCTTGATTTCGTGAACCATTGCATTCTGTGCTTAACAATTTTTATATCGCACAATTTGCAAACATTGTCATGTTAGAAACTTTCTATGACATGAGTGAGTATTACTGAGTTATTTATACTAGCTCATTAACTGTCACTCTATAAAAAGGATGTTATTTCTTACTGTTATATAGATTACACAGTTCCAGAAGTAACCCAGGCTTCGCGAGGCTTGATGTAAAAAATAGCATAGGTAAAATAATCGAACTTGCAAAGCAATTAATATATCATTATTTCATTTGAGCTATTCAACGTAAATGACAAAAAGTATATATATTCGTTGCACTCGGTGTTTACCTGCCATGATATCCCTTCAGTTTGCTTCATATCATTGTAAATGGATTCTAACTTTCCAGTAAAATGTTTTGCTCAGTCCATTTGATCCTTAATTTCATGAAAATTTGTGTCACTCAATTTTATTTGTTTTAGAAAATTGAATCAACACACGCTCTTTGAAATTTCAAAATAGTGTAGAAATGATTAAAATAGTCGAATGATCTTGTTTGTAAAATTTTCAGCTGTACTACATTGCTAATGATTTATGTCATTTATACTGTAATAATAAGTGTCTTGTGTAAAATCATAAATTCTGCTTTTCTTCCAGATATGATTTCAAGGGTGTCATCGACTACATCTTTTACTCTAAGCTTCATATGTCTGTTCTTGGTGTACTCGGACCCATCGACTCCAATTGGTTAGAAGAGAACCGCATCCATGGCTGTCCTCACCCCCATGTTCCCTCTGATCATTTTCCTATTGTAGTAGAGCTACAACTCAACCCCACTCTACCCATCCAGCTCTCCCCACCCAATGGACTCGTTCTGCATAGGTAGCAGGCAATTTCATTGATATCATTCACACACTACCTTCTACTCCATTCTGTTGCACAAGTGTCCTCGACCCCTCTATCTCCAAGATCTCATTCTCGATGCTGCCAATAAACCAATCCAAAAAATTGCAGTCTGAACAAAATATAAAGACTCATTTAGTTTGATGTCCTTTTCTGTTACATTAATTAAATGAATTTGCCTGGTACAAAAAAGACGTTGATGTGATATTCATGTTCCCTACAAAAATAAGGCATAAAAGTTTTGTTTTTCACATATATGGCATGTACATTTAGCTGGTTTTAAAAATAACCAACCTTGGGATACCTCAGAGTTGGATGGAGATAATTTTTTAAATATTTAATAAACCTTTTTGTAAGCGGCTTTGTGTATGTATAGGAGATTATGAATTTATAGCACTGCAGATTTTAAATATTTCACTACATCTTAATCTTTAATTTCTTACTTAGGTAGATTTTGTATTTAGAGTTGTTTTTTTTTATAATTTAATATGATAAAATATTATTATCGTGTTTGAAATTGTAATTTGCTGTTGCAGTCTTTTAAAAACATAACAGTATTATTATTCGCGTACATGAAATAAATTAATTTTAGTGTCTAAAATTTTTGAAAAATATATGCTGTTTTATAAACACTTTATCTGATGAATATTGATTGCTTGTTTTAAAAATACTCAATTCTGCTTTGTGTGTTTTGCCGATACTGGTTTTGTAAACCACTTTTGTAAGATTTATTTTAATTAATGTACATGTCTTCATCGTAATCCATTTTGATTGTAAACTTGCATTCATTGTTTAGCTGTGATATGCTGAGTATAATTAATTGTGAGTTCAGCTTGTATAAAACTGGTTTCAATCATACTCATGAAGGATATGCTTCTCGTTTTTCTGTTGCTGAGTGTGACGACACCATTTTTTTTTTAACCATTGAATTCTTTTTAGCATCATTTTAATAATTTACTGGTGTTTTCCCATTCATCAAAACAGGTAAAGAACGAACATGCATATCCTTTGTTTATTTCTTTCTTATATAATTTTAGTGTATTTTGATTAGTATGTAACAATTAGTGTACTTAAATTGCATGGTTGTCTTTTAAAATATAAAAATCCTGAACGGGTTCGGCCAACTAAAGGCTGTGTTCGTGAAAAATAATAAAATTTTGATTGTTTGTTTAAATTGCTTTTATGTGTCAATCTTGTCAAAAAGTTTGAAACTGCTGGACATGGAATTATTAAATATGTAGCTTTTTTAAAATGTGCATAATTTACTGATAATTCAAGTAGCGTTTTGTTTTTTGAACAATTAGATTGCTCGAGTTAAACACACAATAAATATTTATTATGATTTTACTTCTACAATAAAACTTTAAAGTTATCAATTATAATTTTGAATCGATGTCATAACTTTGATTGTTTGTTTTGATGAAGTCTTTTGAAAAGAACTTTGCTGAATACGAACATCTATCTGTGTAACTTTTTATTAGCTTTTCATGTCTGTAGTCTTTTAGCTTAAAGCAAATTTGCAGGCTTGTTTGTTCGGCAACTTAATTCATATAGAGATAGTCGGTGGTAAATTATTCTTTTGGGGGATGTGGTAGAAATGGTAGTGCTGCAATTATACTTACTTTTTTATGTCATTGTAGTCGTTACTTTTGTTAGACTTTATTCCCGGCTGTTTGTTTTTTACTTGGTTGCTGTTTAATATGTAAATTCCGTGGTTTTGTGTTTGTGGGAAGATCTGTGACGAAACTTTAGTGAATATATGTTTTTCGAAGTATTTCATAGATTTTGTGTTTGGGGGAAGGCTCATCCTTTTTCTATTTTTATTGGTTTTTGTAATGAAGTTTTAAAAAATAATTTAAAATTTTCAAGATAGGCATTTTTGTATTACAGGGAGATATGGTCTCTATTTCTGTTTTGTCTATGGTTTTTTTTCTGAATCAAATATGTCATTTAATATCTGTGACTTATAGTAGATTTAGATTTGATCGACAAAAATTGAAAACAATTGCATACTTAGTTTAACTTTTTGTGTTTGTGAATGTCTCTGTTGCACTAATTGCATTTTTTCATGAAATGAATTGGTGTCTCTTCTTTTATGCAGTGATTTTTTAAAAGTACACTTTATCAATGTTGTGTTCCTATCCAGTTGACTGAAATATTTACTTTTCATTCATCTTGGTATGATCATTGTCATAATCTGTACATTATATTAGTACATGTTGCATTCTAATTATTGTGGAGAAAAATAAATCTTTTTTTTTTTCGTGTATGAAAGTTGTCCCCTTTCTATTCAAGTTATTTTATGCATGCAGATGAAGCTTCTAGTTAATGCTGAAAATTATGCAATTTTATTTTTAAATAAATCCAAATTCTAGTGTTTTTGTCGGGGACTTGTAGAAATTAGAAACAAAATTTTCAGTTGTTGGGAAGAAGAGTGCATTAATTTACAAAATTATTATTAGGTAAAATTTGAAAAAATGCCTAGACACTCGTTAGAATGATTGGTTTTGCTTTAAAATATACTTCTACCATTACTAAATTTAACCCTTATAATAGTTCAAGCATGTATCAAGCTTTCTTATTCCAGGTTTGCTGTTGACATGCCGACACGCTTCAAATTTCACATATTAGGCCTATGATGGGCCCATAAGCATCTACGAGCAAAATTGTCAAGACAAACATGTTTCGGCATGCTTTTTGAAGCAAAAAACAAAAAAAATTAGAAACCCGGCTTTGATTGATTTGTTTAAAATGAATATATTTATACATAAATAATGATTACCAAATCGTTGTTGGTATTAATGATGAACCCGACAACTTTTCTTTAAAATTATTGAATTTAAAATTTACACTCCTCCATGTGGGCTAAGATAACAGTTATAACATGGCTTCTCTTTAAAGCTGGGCATTCACGGTCAGACCACTCCATGCAGTTTCAGTCGCATCACTTCCAAACCCATTCTCGCTGTGAAAATCCGATGAGAATTGGTGCGGTCGAAAAGTTTAGATTTTCAACTTGGTTCATTATCCATTTAGAATGCCAGGTCTGAAACCTGAACTTCGATCATGGAGGAAGGAGACGAGGCTCTCTCTCGAGTGCAGGATGGCAGGTTCCATTTTGGAAACTGGAGGAGGAGTAGGTTCAGTCTCCCTAGAGGATTGGAGTGACTGGTAGTGTGATTTGCATGGAGCCTCCATGAATGACCCATCGAAATGGATGAGCTGAAAATTGGAATAGTGTGGAGTGTTAACACACACTTTTTGTGGAGTGGTCTGCCCAGATTAACGGAAGTTGGTTACCAAAATGCAAACATTCTAGAAGCCAAAATGCTGTAAAAGTAAGCGACACTTTGTGTTGTACCCTTGCATCTGTTAGCGTTAGATGGTGACTTCATACAGGAAGCCAGCAGCGCAAATGTTAAATAAAAAAATGTCTGATATACAAGAATTCCAATTTGTGTCTGTCGTTTTAGTGGAATTGATATGCTAATTTTTTGAAATCGTTTTTGTCTTTCCACTAAGTAATTTTTCAAAATTGCATGACTAAAGGAAATAATACGATAATTACCAGAAAAATAAGAACTCTAAATTTCATGTCAAAGGCTTAGGAAAAATGACATAAAAATTGTATACCAAAGTATAAGAAAAAAAAATGGCTTGAATTTTTTTCAAGCCTGTATAATTTAAATACTACTACTCTCTCAATCAGTTTTACATCAACATGCCAAATGAAAGTTTTTACCTCCAGGTGACTTCCAAAGATTTACCATGGAAACTAGTTTCATTTTTTGCAAAAAATAAGTACTTTAATAATTGCATTTCATTGTACTTTTCCCATGGATTGGAAAGCTTAGAACTCATCTCCGACAATGTTTGCTAATACTGTGTACACCAAAGCCTGTTTTTGTTATATTTGAAAAAACAATGTATCTTATGTCGGCGCTCTTCTCTCCAATCAGGTCCTCTTTTCTACAAGTAGTGTTTTTAAACTGACTGCATAATATTTAATCACATGATATAGAAAGCTTTCCTTTATAATATATTTATAAATGCAGATGAATACATTTTCGATCATCTTCATTTCTTTATATGGCATTAACCAACCATGCTTGCTATCATCAAAAATCCAGAAGCTCCTTTTTATTTATAACCAAAAAACTATAATTTTGCCAAAAAAAAAACCCTTGTATATTCAGTTTCAAAATCCGAAATTCATTAAGAAAAATAATTTTACATCTCTCAATGTGATGTACAAATATTTTTGCTTGTATTGCATTGATTGTAAGAATTATATGGAAATATATTTTTTTTAAGTACAAACTGCTACAAAAACTAAAAATGTGCTCTGTTCGAAGCCATGTTCTTTACTTGCCATCATTATAAATAAACTAAAATTTGTTACATTCAAGACGATTTATGCAGCATTTAGATAACAAAAATTAACCTAATTAAAAGAATTATTATTTAAATAGATAAATCCATTGCATTATACTTTATCAGTACTCATGTCTGATAATAAAATATTTCTACTAATGATGGAGAATGTGTAGGTGTGCGTTGGTGCGGTTTTACCTAGACTTGCCAAATTTGGCATCGATATACTTTGAAAGGGTGTAAATGTGCATCTCGCAAAATAAACGAACATATTAATATCAGATGTATTTCATTTTTCGTCCCTGTATTCTCAGAATGCTTGTGCCCGATTTCAAGGAAAACTTTTCAGTAATGTTAAGCCATATGACAGTGGCGAATCTAGGATTCGGGGAGGGGGGGGGGCTGAGGTCATAAAAACTTTGTATCGTCGTGATGAATGTCAAACCTCAAGGCTAAAGTAAACCAAAACTCTTTAACTTTACAGACTTGACATTAAGAATCATAAAAAACAATACAATAGTTTCTATAATTTAATAAAAATTGCAACGAAATAACTAGCCAAAAAATTTCTTCAACAGCGTCAAAGCTACAAGTACTTAGTGGAAGGACTACAAAAGTAGGAAAATCTTCGAGCCTGTCAAGCCAGAAAGTAATGTTGAAACGTTTTTATTATTTTTTAAAAAGAGGAAAATTAAGAAAAAACAGTTGTAATGATGTTAAATAAAATCCAAGAATTCTGGGGGGGCTGTAGCCCGATAGCCCCCCCCCCCGATTCGCCACTGCCATATGATTAAACCATTAAATTCTATGTGTAATCCTGCGATGATCAGAGCGCCATCTATGAGTGGAAATTAAATCAAAAGACTTCTAATCCAAAGAAAATCAACGCAATGGCATATCTTTTGATATAAAACTAACACATTTCTTACTTTCGTATATTTATTTAAATTTATATAAACCTCTTAATCTCTTTTTATATAAATATGTTAGCAAACATTTGCGTCTTTGGCATTTTTTTTACTTGATACTTTACTTTTGTTGTTTTTTCTTCTGTCAATACTTTTGCATTCGTCTCTTCATTCTATCCCTTGCAAGCACACTTATTAAATAAGATTTTTAATTTATCAAACAATAATAAGGGAATTTACTTTATTAAAAAAATTCTTACGATAATTAAAACTTTCTTCTTAAAAAAATTTTTAATTATTACTTTAAATATACAGTAAAGCACCGTTTATATTTTTCTCATTTATACGTCATTTACTTTTATTTGTCGTTTCATCATAGTCCCGATTCATCGTAATCATAAAGCACTTCGTTTATACGCCACAAAGCTTTGGTTCTAAAATATGAAGATTTCCTCCTTTCTAGTATGTGATAAAAATATGACATCGAAATTATTCATAAATGGTGAATTAATAGAAGACAAATTGCCTAATGCTAATTTAAGCGTTAACGAAGAAGTTATTCCACCTTCCTTTAAATACGCATTGGATTCCATTGAACAGCTTCGAACCCATTTATTTTGTCAAAAGAATAGTGAAGAAAAATTCAATGATCTAATTCGATTCATTACGCTGTACTTAATACTCACAGACAATCATCACATCAGATGACGGTTAAAGATTTTTTTTTAATTAAACGCTTACCTTGCATGCACATAAAATCGTAATGAGATACTTAGTTATTCAAGATAAGCAATAAAGATGATTTTTCTCACTTTTATGATAGCTGTTTAATTATTGATTTCCATTCTATATAGTATTTATACTATTGCTATCTTTAATACTTTTAAATGTATTTGCATTAGTAGCATTAAATTTGTGATAATCAGAGTTGTTTAGTAACATTTCGATTATACGTCTTTTCATTCATTCGTTGTATTACATCAGTCCCTTAAAATAGTGGTGCGCAAACTATTTTCATTTCCGATCCCCTCACTTTGTGTAAGATTTTGTCGCGACCCCTCTGGAGGTCTAATAACCTTGGTGGAGACCCCTCTGCCGGTCGCAACCACAATTTTTGAAGAAAAGCATTATATTTTTTGACAAATTTCTTTGAATTTAGCGACCCACAAAAATTTTCTCACTACCCCTTTGAGGGTCGCGACCCACGGTTTGCGCACTACTGCCTTAAATGATTGTGACGTAGTGCGTCAAACAGCTTTTTCTGGTGGGCTAATCCCAGTCAAAGAAGACCAATGGGATTATGTACAATTAATTTATTTACATAGTCTTGGCTAATATAACTATATACATATTGCACAGGGATTCTTCGAATTTCATGTCCTTCTGTTTTGTCAAAATTCACGCAGGTTCACTCTCAGCGCCCACCTCCCTCGGTCTCATCCGGCGACTGCCCTGGTCATTGAACTCCTTCCCTCTCTTCTCCACCCCTTTTCTTCTGTCCCCCGTCTTAGGGTGGGTGGGAGAAATTTCGTCTCTGGCTGAATGACGATGTCACATGATGTATAAACGGTGCTTTACTGTATTCTGAAACACTGTGGACATTTCACAGACGCACTTAACGTAATAAATGCTCAAAACATACACTATACGAAAAGAAGTCAGTCCTTTGACGGACGGACTGGGGATAAAACTATATGCCAGATTTCATTCACCCAGCTTGTATGAGTATCGAGTTTACATGCACACGGATAGACAGACCTCACTTTTACACATTTCGTGCAAAATTTGTTACTGATCTACAAATTTCGTGAAAAGATCACACTCCGAATTTCATTCGCCTAGTTCATTCCATTATTGAGCTATGGTGTTCACAGATCGAAAGCAGAAATAATCCCAAAAGCGTTTTATTATTACGGGGCCCCTTCTGCGACCAGCTGTTCGCCTGTAATATTAATAGCCTGTAGTTATACTTGCGAAATCGGTCCAGTTGTTGAGGCTGAGGGACTCTGTGAAAGTTTTATTTTGCTATATCTCTCGGAAATGGAGGTCGGTGGGAGGCTGACGACCATTGATGATGACGTATCTAGGGGTGACGAGCTGACATCTGTACCTTATAAAAGGCAATGTTTGTGTGTGCGTGCGATGTCCAGACGAATCTATCGCACTTACAGCCTTGAAATTTGGCACACAAGAAGTCTTAATGGTGATTCAATGCACCTCGAATCCTGAATTTTAAAATTTAATCTAGAAATTTTTTTATTTAATGGTTTTTTTTTGGATGATTTTTCGCACTAATTTCTCAATAGCGTGGTTTCGGATAATTTTGAGAAAAAAATAGATACACCATCGGAAAGAGCAAACGATTTTCGTTTTGATGAAGTTTGTTTTGAATTTCCAACGTAATTTACTGAATTTTGAGAAATTTTGAAAAAATAGTTTTGCCATCGAAATTTTATTTTTGTTTTTAAATTTGCTGCATTTCCTATTTCCAACTATGCAAAATAACACTATTATTTTCAATTTTTTTAGCTTATAACTGGAACTGTTCTGTCGGATTTAAAACAAGAACGGTTAAAATAGCTTTTTCCGGTTTTTTTTTTAAATTAATTTTTTCCTGGTCAGTTGAAAGATATGTTTTTCTAGCGAGCATACTCCCACGAAAGTTTCTCCGGAACCTTCCCAACATGCATTGTTCCAATTTCATTCGCTGACGGTGCAGAACGCAGGATACGACATAACCTTCAACTGAATGACTTCCATTATTATTTTCGGCAGTGTCTTAACGTGTTTATGTCTCGCATATTTTACTTGTAGTATAATAATCATTTTCACGTTGCAATTTTTTAATATTCTTTCGGATTAACGTACTCTGTATTGTTTTTCTACAGTTGAAATGTCATTATCGCGAAAAAAAATAAGCGGGAAAATCAATAATGTATATCTTTTGTTTTGTTTCAGAACTTTTTCATGTCATTGTGGGCATTTTTTTTTGTTGTTGTTGTTGTTATTGTTGAAGTCCTGATTCCACGGGCAACGCCTTGTTCGTACTGCTAGTACAAAATAAAAATTGGCCAAATCGGTATAGTGTTTGCGGCTGGAAAATTCTGTCAAGGGTTTTCTCTTGGGAATGTACAGTGAAGTAGTGTTTTTTAGATTTCTTTCGAAAAGGAAGGTCGGTGGGAGGAACGCGACCATTGATGGCTTATCTAGGGATCATGAGCTTTGAAATGAAATAAAAATTGGCGAAATGGATTCAGTGGTTAGGGATGGGAAATTCGTTCTTTGGTTTTGCCAATTATTGTAAATATGTAGACTATTATTAATATCTTAAACTTGGAGAGTCATCAAAAATCTCGAGGTGGATTTTTTTTTTTTTTTTTTTTTTTTTTTTTGACGATTGTAATTATTTGTATACTTCGTAGATGAGAAAGTACAAATGCAAACGTTTTAACATTCGGGGAAGAAAACGTTATTTTCAATATTTTGTGAAGCCCGTATTGACTTGTGTGTATCAATTAGAGTATTTGAAACCCATAATGAATGCCTCAAATCATCTGTTTCGTGGATTCTCCGTACCATTTTCTGCTATTCACATGTAAGAAACGAACAAAAAAATTAAATTAAAAAAGTATTGATAGAAATTATAAAATAATTTTTTCGTAAAACTTTAAATACACTCTGTTTCAAAAGTTTATAGACTCTAGTAAAATACATGTTTTAGCAAAACGGAAAGGCATACAAACACCAATTACAAATACGTTTATTCAAACCATATGCAACTTGCATTCAAAGAAATATTTAGAAAAAATAACAATTTTTGTTTCAATTATATAACAAAATGGAAATATTAGGTGTCCCAAAAGTTTATAGAATATGTGACATTTCAATAAAAGGTGCTCAATACTTAAAGGTGCTTAATAGTTTCAAGTCTTACCATTTTTCAGTATGACATTGTATACACGTTTTTCCATCGACATAATTAAGGTTTGTAATATCTCTGGTTCCAAGTTGTACCATGCGCTTTCAATGGTTGTCTTCAAGGCATTCACTGAATAAAATTGCCCTCCATTCTCATATACCTTCGGAGACATAATGCCTCACACATTCTCAATTGGGTTTAGATCAGGGCTCATCGGTGGCCACTCAAGAACAGTAACATTTTTCGAGTTTAAATAATTTTTCGCAGCATTGGGAAGTATGTATGGAAGAATTATCATGCTGTTATTCCCAATTTCGTCGCCCTATTTTTTCTGCAAGTGGCATAAGATGATTTTCTAGTGTTTCTATGTATTTAGGAGAATTCTGTCGGCCATTTAAAAATGCCCAACCCACTTGACCGTTGAAACCGAAAGCCACCCACACTATAACAGATCCACCACCACTTTTCCTACTAAAAAAGCTCCTGGACTCTTTTCGCAAAGCATGCCAATATTTTATATTCCCTTCAGATCCATCGAGGTTCCATTTCTTTTTTTTTTTTTTTTCATCACTGAAAAGGACAGCCATCCATTTATCACCATATGACATATAATTACAAGCCCATTGTAATCTCTTACTAATGTGAAGCTTTGAGAGTGGTGATCTGCGAGCCATTTTTGCGTGGATCATATAACCCGATTCTATAATTCGTCTATCAACAGTGCTCTTGGAGATTTGCAACCGGGAAGCCCCAGTAATTTAGCGAACCGACATTTTCTGACTTGAAAGACATTCTTTGTATTCGTCTATCACTGCGAATATCCGTCACGCGTGGTCTTCCCGAACAAAGTTTTTGCTCATATGGCGTCTTAGGATTTAATACGCGATAAATCATACTTTTAAAACGATTTAAAACTTTCGATATTTCCTTAATAGTCTTACCGAGCAATTTCAAATGAAGAATTTTACTCATTTCTTCATTAGAGAGCTGCGAAGCTTTAGGCATCTTGAAACGCCGCACAAACTACAGCTTTCGCTTTCTTACAACGTATTTAGGCTCCGAATCGACGTCATGATCACCGATACCATATTTGCATAAAATTGCATTTGTCTATAAACTTTTGGGACAGGTTATTTCTGTTTATTCTATGATTTAAAAATTGGCATTAAATATACGGGGCAGAACTGTAGTTTTTTCAATAGAATAGACATAACATATCTATACAGTAAATTACGTCGAAATACATCATATACAACAAAAAATACAGTCAAAATACAAGATTCTATAAACTTTTGGGACAAAGTGCAAGTATATTTCAGAAAATCAAAATCAAAAAAGAAGTTAAAACATCCTTCAGTAATTCGGAAATTGACTTTTTAAATATCTACATTAAACTACAACTACTTTTTAAATAGTTTCATAAGAGATAATAGCTTCTATAACTGTATTTTTATTTCATCAGACTGTAAATTTCAAACTTTTGTTTTATTCATTAAAAATAAATTTTGCCTTTTACTATGAAATTCCACTAACAAATGAGGTGTTGAAAGATAATGTGAATCGGGAATTAAGATGTCTGGGGAATTTTAAAAAAAAGACTAAAAAAGATAAATGAATAATTTTGCGAAACGTTATTTTTATTGAAAAATCGACTGAATAATTCATTTTATGAATATAATTCATGGTTATTAAGGTTTTCTTTTCAAAATCGTCTTGCTGTATTTGTGGTTGATTTTACGTAATTCAAAAGAGGGAAAATTAGTGGTTTTTAATAGTTTTTTTTTTTTTTTCATATTCTACGCGTTTTGAAGCGATGGTTTAATGAAACCGAAGGTCATGGTGTTCAAAGGCTTTAACGGCACAGATGAGAAGCATATTTAGATATGTTCGTAAAAAGTTGCATATGCTTTCGCAATTACTATTTTCTTCGAAATTTTTCACTTAGATTTATTTACTTTTAAATTTTCACCGATTGTGAAAATGATCAATAAAGAAATAATAAGTCATTTTTTGGAACCATTAGCAGATTTATGATAGAATTTTTACAAAAAGTGATTTGGATTGTTATAAAAAGATTTTTGTAAGTTTTTCATTGTAAATCATTTAAGTCTATATTACACTTCATTTTCAGACATGGAAAGTGGACTTCAAACTATGTGTCATTTTAATAAAATTGGTGGTAAACTGCTTTTTCGAAACAATCCAAACATAAAATCTTTTTATCACATTTATGGTGAAAAAAATGATGGTTTGATCATGATTCATAAAAATCAAAGTTAATTAAATTAGAAATAATAATGATAAAACAAAAAATACAATGCATGTTACGACTCTAGAGGCGAAACACTGGGGCCACTGAGTCAGTAACACTGGAACTGTGTCCTGTTACCCAATGGTCATCGGTAATGGAACTATCACAACCCCATTGCCACTACTATACACAGGGCTCCAGGCAGGGGTGTACACAGGACGCCGTGCTGGTATGGACGTCAATTCCTAATCATAAATTTGAAAATTCGCGAGAGTTATATGGCTACCGGCTGGAACACAATAGAAAGGAAAGGAAAATCTTTAAATATGTAGTAAATCTTTTACTATAATTAAATCATTTACTACACTTAAATCTTAATAATTATAGTTAAATCTTTTAGCATTTATGTTACCGGCAATGTATGAAAGTAGGCATTGTATAGAATGCCTAGACATTTTATAGAATGCCGATAACTGGCCGGCAATGTATGAAACGATTAACATTACACACATTTCCTAGGCATTCTATAGATTGCCAAATGACAAACCGGCAAAGTTCGTTTTTTCAAGAAATAAATATAAGTGCAATTCAAAATAAAATTATTTCCTTTATTGATGCGACAAGTAGGTTCATATTTCATTTTGTTTTGTCATAAGAAAGGCATAAATTTTGTTTTGTACGACTTTCATTTTCTTCACGTATTTTGAATAAAAGTTTTTTAATGGCACTCTTTCAGTATTTTTTCAAAATAACATTTGTATTTTTAAAGTATGCACTTTAAAAAAATAATGATCTTATCATGATCTTCTTTTCAAACTTTGCCTAAATAGCATTTGTCATTCTATAGAATGCCTAGGGAAAGAATGTAATAATTCTCATATTTCATACTTTGCCTAAAAAACGCCCGGCATTCTATAAAATGCCTAGGTATTCTATAGAATGCCGGCGTTTCATACCGTGTCAGTAACATATATGTCAATATACGATATATACAAGGGGGAGGGCGACACAATAATTTCGCACAAGGCGCCGAATACTCTGGAGGCAGCTCTGACTATACACCCAGGAAAGGAGAGAACTTATTTACTTATCCGGTGAGTTCTCATCCACACACTCGTGGTACCCTCCCCCCGGTGGAGGAGAATGTATAGTAAGTCTTTATATGGTAAACATTAGTGACCGAGTTATATTCGTGATCAGTTCAGCGCAGTATGTGGAAAGTTGGAGATGCAAACTGAACCAGCAAGAGTGTTCTCCCCTCGACCTTCTCGTATACGTATTTTGTGTTTCATAATATAGTGAAGAAGATTTTGGGTGTTTTCTTTTCTACCGATTGGGTCAAAATTTAATGCAGCTCTACGCGTCCATTGACAAGACCAAACACCGAAAGTCCTTTGTCTGAATCAGTGATGGCGAACCTTTTTGAGGAGTGGGTCAAATTTTCTTCATAATTTTTTTATTACCAGGCCGTGGGTCAGTAAGTCAGTGGCGTCTCTTGTAAAGGGAGGGGGAGAGATGGGGCAAAAATGGTATCAATAGTTTGGAAACTGAAATTTTTTTAACAGCTATATTTGACAGTTGTTCCTTTTTTTTATTTTCGCTTTTAAAATCTTATAATAATTTTTTTGTTTTATAATATTAGATATTTATAGATTAATTTTTAAATATTTTCGATTGTCTGCTCTCTCTTTTATGATATAAAAAATAAGTTTTCAGCAATCAACGTGTGGGTTATTTTAAAAGCCTTCGTGGGTCAGTATCTGACCCGCGGGTCATAGGTTCGCCGCCACTGTTCTACGTCGTTGCACTTTCGAGTTAACGCGTTCCTTCGATATATTTGGTTAAAATTTGATACATGTCTACAATTCTAAAACTGTGTACTAAATTCCACCCATCTAGCTATTTGCGTTTTTGAGTTAACGTGTTCACATGGAGACAGATAAGACAAACAGACCAGAAGACTCCCCGCTGATGAATTTCATCCAAAATTTGATAGAAACCTGCAATTTCGATATGATATCGTACTGCAAATATTCTGTGAATAGATGACAGAAGGTTCTCACGGTCCTTTAGTTTGAAGATTTAGCGATATTTTTAATTAAATATTTCAGGTGCTTAGACGATATGTCATAATAATAAATCATTGGCCGCCAAAAGATCTCGTAAAATTTTAATCAAAGTTTAACTACTGTCGGAAGAGATGTTGCCATGAAAGAAGCAGTGCCGGAACGCTCTGACCTGAATAGTATCGTTGAGTGGTGAAGGACTTGAGGGACAGAATGGAACGGGTGATAGAGAGGGTAGGCAGGAGATCTCTTCACAAAATATTTTTTTTATATTTAAAATGAATAATTGTTTAATCTAGGTACTGGAATCGTGAAATAATAAAATGTCAACAATGAAACAATGTATGTATTGAAACTATAACCTTCACCTCTTCCCGCCACCACTCGCTACTGGCTTATTACTTTTATTAATTTCAAGTCACAATCATATTTTCGAGGGTAACAATAAGACGAAGATTGCGTTGTTTTCAGAAGGTATTTTGTAATTTTTTTTCCTATTTATTACTCGTAAAAAAATAAGTAGTGCATGGACGTTTTTCCGGTGAATTCCGGTTCCACTACACCGCTGACTGTCGGTAATTTGTAAAATATTCCTATAATTCATTTTTTCTCTCCCTGGAAGGAGTTAAGTGTCCTGTAATTATTTTGCAATTGTTTTGAACTGCTTCGTTCTGGGTGAATGGAAACTTCCATTATCACAATTACATCGCTTGTTAACTGACATATTTGTGTGGGACATAGAACACCACACATACGAGGAATAGGCAAGTATATCTCGTCTGTGGCAAAGCACTTTCCGTGTACTTGAACCCACTGGGCTTCTTTTTCTTTGACACGTCTTGGAGTATGGAACACATGTGGATTCCATCGGACATCACGCCGCGTGAATCTCTATTCCAAAGGATAAGATCAACCCCACATCAGAGAGAAACCCACTTCAATACGGGCTCTGCAATGAAGCTTACAAATACTTTTTTGAGATCTTTGAAGTATTTCTGTGGCCGAATCGCATTGTGTCGTACATCCAGATGAGGTCCGGTAACTTCCCTTGGCGCCGAAATCCGGGGTGGCGCTAAATGTGAAGGAAAAAAAAAGTATATTTTAATAGATTTGAGAAATAAAGTCATATGTTTTAAAAATTTGTTGAATATATTATTTCAATAAGAGCACTATATAATCTTAAATATAACTGAAGTTTAAAAATTCTCATCATAATGTTATTCAATCATATTTGCAGGTAAAACATACGTATTTTTAGAATACAGGCATTATAGAATTTTTTTTAAAGTTAGTTGTTGGGGGGTGGCGTCATATTGTTACCTTGGCCGGTTGGTAAAATTACTTCGGGCCGCTTCTGCATACATCTGTAGATTCACACCCCCTCTTTCTACTTTCTCGTATACGAAGTACTCAAAAAAGAAGGTATTTTAGTCTTAAAAATAAACTCAACATCGAGATTTTGGTGAATCTCCATGCTTTAGACCTCAGTGAATCCGGAAAAAACGCTTTTAGAATAATATCTGTCTGAGCATGATAAATTGAAGCCGAAAAGATCTAGGTAAATGAAATTTGGTATGTGGTTTTGACACCCAAAGTATGGATCTGCACCAGTTTTTGAACAAAATATGTCAATTAGTTAACTGTTTAGTGATCTGTCATTATTGTGTATATGAATGCGATGACTCAAAAAACGAAACAAGCTAGATGGGTAGATTTTACGATGCTAATTTTACTCCCGAATTGTAGGGGAGAGTTAGGTAAAACCGGGTAGTGGTGTAAAATCGAGTACCCTTGATTCTGGCGCTATTATTTTTCCTATATAGTAGACAGATACTGAATTACACTTTACTAGTCAAGAGAAAGGAACAGCCATAGTGGCGTGATGTAGGTGTTGAATGCTCAGCATCTGTGAAAGTGTATTTCTTTTAAAAGACGTCATCTCTCTAATGTTCATTTGTTTTTAAACTGCCCTTACTTAAAAATCATTACAGTTATAAAAACTGTATTTAGTCCAGTTTATTATACGTTTACTAAGTATTCATACCCTATCAAACAATAAGGATTTACTCCAATAATTGCACGGTTCTATATCGTTTTTCATAACCTCTGCACTCGGGGTAAAACCGGGTACTCCAAGTGGCGTAAGACCGGGACAGACAGTATTGATGATTCCTCCTATTAAGACGATAAAAACACATCAGACATTGACTGTTTATATTTTAATGATGTGTTTTCAAATTTAAATAAAGAAGAAGATTTAATTCACACAATATAAAAACTGACTTGGCTGTGCCCACGGAAGCTGCAGGACGCGGAGGAAGAAGACAACTGCTTTACACGTGAATTTTGTAACTAATATTCTTAAATTTTAATACATAATAAAATTTTTTGCTACTTTTCCACTGAAAATCGAATTTTCCTAATTTCCCATAACGTTAATGTGTGCACCCGGTGGGTAAAACCGGGTTGTTTGACTTTTTTTATTAAAAACTCATTGATAAAAAAAAGTAATGAAACTGACTTTTCTGGAAAAATATATTGTACTCAGATAAACAGTGAATATTTTAATAAAATTTGCAAACTCTATGTCGAATATTTTAGCTCCAACAGGCCTTCGAACCTTAGCTACCCGGTTTTACCTCACTTCCCCCTAGATTTTTATGAAATTTTGGACGCAATCCGTCGACGGGTAGATTATCTGCCCTTGTGAACAAGATAACTAAAAAAAAAAGATAAACCCTAAACACGATAACTTAAAAACTCAACACGCTAGCTAACTAAAATTTCTATGTAGTTTTGACGCAAAAATTGTAGAATAATATCAGATTTTGGTCCCAATTGATCAACAGGAAGCGGTCCAATGTGATATTAGATCTTCTTCACTATAGTACGAGGCTAAACACAAAACGTACCACATTACGTAAGTATGCAAGAAAGTGGGGGAGAAAACACTCCCGCTGGTTCATAATATGAAAGATCGACGTTGTCGAGTAAAGTTTTTCCTGCTTTTTTAAAAAATTTCTTTGTTGTTGTTTTTCTTTGCCAGTTTGAGTAGATTCCCAAGTTAGGTTCTATGGCAAACTTTCTTTGTCCTGCTGTGAACTATCATTCCTTATTATATATATATGAATGAAACTTATGATAATTGTAACTTTCATACCTTTTAGGTAAATATTATGATCATTTCCCTATTTAGAATATTGAAATTAAACGAGCTTTTAAATACAATTAGCAACTTGGAAGATTGATAATTAACTAAAATAAAATTAAAGAAAGTAGTAATATAGATAATTCCAAATGTAAATAATATAACAATTTTATAGATATAAAGCATGGACATGTAATTACGGACAACTTAAATATTGAAAAAATAGTATATTAAGAGAATTAATGAGAGAGAGAGAATAAGGGAACAAAACATAGAATTATAACAGCTAACAGTAATGGGAGTATTAAAACACAATTTAAAAAAATCTGGAGAATTTTATTCTGAAAATAGCAATAAAATATAGCATGCCAATAGAAGCATTTGAGGAGTATAAACATAAAGTGTTGAGTGATCTGTATCGACACAACTTTAAAACACATGACGAAACTAGATATCAAGATATAAAAACACAGATAGAAGTTCTGCAGTGAAAATTTGTTATAGTTTAGGTTGACAAAGTCCCAAACAATTATGCCATCATTTGTAAGTATTACTATTGTAAAGTACTTAAAGAACATATTCCAAATAAGGAAGCATATATTGAAACTATTTTCAGCACAAGAGAAATAGATAATAGAATTAAAGCTTTTCACAAAAAATTAAATCTACATTGCGAGAATGTGAACTATCCCCATATTTTTCTAACACCCAATTTTATAAAAATCCAATTAAATTTAGGGGTGTAACGAATGGGAGTTATAGTTATTTAAAGAAGACAGGTAAAATTTTACAAAATATCAGCAAGAGATTATAAAACAATTAAAAATACAAACTAATACGGTTATTATTAATAAAAGTTATGAAATTATAAAAGGTATTAAAGATATTTTTTTTTTCAGTGCATTCTTTTGATTTTCAAGATTTATTCAATAGTATAGATGTTAAAGATATGGTGAAGGTGGAAATTTTATTACGGATTCATAAAGATTTTGGCTTAAATAAAGTGATTAATATTTAAAAATATAAAACATTAGTAGATGCTATTTTAAAAGAAAATTGTATTAGCTTTGACAATAAATTGTACCAACAAATTAAAGGACTTCCACAAGGCTGACCTGTTAGTAATGCACTAGCTAATTTATATTTACACTATAATATATTATGAAAAAGAAAAAAATCAACAATAATTCTTATATTATGTACAGATATATTGACGATTTATTAATATTTACTACAGTGGAAGACTCCACAAATTGATTTTTATCTAGACTTGATATTACTAAAAACTAATGATGGTTTTTCTTCTGCAGATTTTCTTGATCTTGAAATAAAAATAGTAGATAATAAATAATGCACTAAAATTTTTGGTAGAAGAAACACTTTTAAGTTCAATATAAACAGACTACCATATTGGAATAGAAACATAAGTCGTTTAATATATAAAAATATTGTATTAAATTATATTCACAGAAGCAATATTATAGTCACAGACAGAAATAGTCAGCAGTCCCATATTAGTGCATTTCTTGAAAATGCTATGAGATATGGGTATACTAAAAATTTCATGTATGCGTATGTTAATAAGAAATATTTAACACCAATAAATTAAAATATTTTTTAATCTCCCATTAAATTTCATCTTGAATTATCCTTTTTGTGTTCGTATATGATATATTTAGCAAAAAGAGTTTTGTAAATTATTTCATAGGTAGATGGCGCCACTAATTTAAAGATTATGATTGCATCATATAATAAATAATTATTACTTATCTATGGACATATCTAATATCTATTATTATAACTGGCTAAATGTTGTTTAAATTTCATATTCCTTATAGTGTTTTATATTACTATTAAAACGCTTAAATCAAAAATAATATTTTCCCATTAAATGCGAAACTTTCTTAGGATTAACGGGTCTATTCTGGTACCCCCGGTTGGGTTGGGAGACGTCACTTTTTCGCACTTTAACAACGGGAAAAGTGACGTCTCCCAATCCAACCGGGGGTACCAGAATAGACCCCTAAGTTGAATCGGATACTTTGGCAACGCTTCCTTTATCTCACCTTCACCCTCAATTATTTCTTCTTTTTTAATTTCTTTTGAAACTTAAGATTGGCACTTTTGGCGATACTCTTGCATTCGTTTGCGGAAAATAGACTCTATTAGAAATCAAATATAGGTACTACGTTAGTCATTTTTTGGGAACACGTTTCATTTAATACCATTTTTATAGTTACAGCAAAGAAAAAAGCCTTTATAAAACCCAAAAATTGTTACAAAGATTTTAAATGACATTAAAATTGTATTTTATCGACATTTTCAAAATTTTATTTCTGTCGGTAAGGTGGAACTATTCCAAATTTAAAATTTCTGCCTCTGAGCTACCTAAAACTTCGACCAACTGCTAGGTTGCTTTATGCCTGTCACTACATTCCGTTAAAATGAGTGGATATCGTGCTTGCATTTTGGTACGTGTTCGGAAAGCTTAAATCACACCTAATACTTGACGTCTACGCTACATTATTACTGTTCAGAGCGCTTTGTAGTCCAAAATTGCTGGCAGACACGTTGTCTAGGAAACCATCATTTTCGAAATGTGAACGGGAAAACTTTGTTTTTTCTCCCCTCTCTCGTATTGTGTTCTTTGACCGTCGCGTCGAGTTAAAAGATAGAAAAGCTTCTACAAACGATTTTGATTTGTGTTCGAAATTTGCAGCAGTTTTTGTGGATTTAAAATAAAGCTACGGATAACACTGAAGAATATTTTCCGCGAGGGGAGAGGAAGTTTTAAGCATATTCGAAATTTGTTTTTTTTATTTGAAATATGTAATTTTATCGGGGGAAAAATTAATGTCCCCCGAATGAAAGAAAAATTGTAAGCAGTATAGGTCTCTATGCACACTATCAAATTGGTTTCCCAAAAATCGTATGTAAACTAAAAGCATTCAACTCAAATCTATATTTCACTTTGATAATAGATATGTAATAAACGTAAATTACATTTTATTATGTGTTTCGTGTTATGTATTCTTTAAAAAATATGAGAACATATTTTAGAGTAAATATTCATAATTATTAAAATAAACATTTCTTATTCGATCCACTACCTGTTCACCGCCTTCTTTTTATTAGATCTTTTATGTAATCTACAAAATATTCACGTATCTGCACTCTGATATCTATCTGTCTCAGTCTGGCTGGGGTGTGTCATTTATATAAGTGTGCTTAATCAGATAATGCATGCTAAGCAAATCCCTCACCTCTGGCCCTGTGTGTCACTGCCATATGTAGTGATCCAAACGCAGCGAAGTCTCACTCAAGTCCCCCCCCCCAATCTCTGTTAATATGAAGTATACGAAACAATTAACATTATAAGTCTCACATAGCATGAAAAATAAAATGGCAGCATCACTATCAGCAACAAAACCAAGGTTTCAAGGACTTGCCGTTGTTGTTAAACTGTGTGAATTTGCATTCGATTAAACCCATGTTATAGTACAGTTTATCTGGTGTATCCTTATTCACTGGCAAACAGCCCTCTACCCTCAGGGCCAGATTTACGCATTCCAACGCCCTAGGCCAAAACATATACTGTGCCCCCTCTCTCAAAAAAGTTAATGTATAATTTCCAATTTAATATAGAATAGTTTATTGTTGAAACATATAGTCACTTAATACAATCTTTGTAATCTTTGAACCACGTTAAATTTTTAATTCAAAATTACACTACTAATGAAATAATATGATAATAACGCCTACATAATACTCCATTTCCTGAAATCGTCTGAAATACCTAACAGAACTTCTTCGTTTGCGCTTTTATCCGTGAATAGGTTTAAAGGGTCACTAAAGTAGACATATCATTTTAAATCTCTTTCAATGCAAATAAAGTTCAAATGCAAGGTACACAGAAGACAAAAAATGTATACCTCAATATACTTAATGTGACGAATGTAAATTTTAAAAACATCATTTTATGACTTTTTAAAAATAACACTGGAAAATATGTAAATATTCGGTTGCTAATTCTTCTGCACATGCGCCCCCTGACGGCTGTACCCTAGGCCATGGCCTAGGTTGGCCCTATTCTGGCCCTGTCTGGCCCTAAAAGTTTGTCTAAGGACTTTTGAATCAACCTGTGTAGGTCCATATCTTTATCCTCATATCTCTTCATCATGCAATCTATGACCTCTAACCCCATTACACTTTATCTCCTTATCATCTAATATTTTGCCTTGCATCATTTATTAATTTCGTGTGAATTTAGTTTGAATTTGTGGTTTAAAAAAATCAATTTTCAGATAAAATGTATTTAATTGTTGTTAAGTTCCTTAGAAAACAGCATCGTCCATGATTTCACAGTTGCAGTTCGCAAAAAAAGTGTTTAAAAGAAAGACGCGTGGCTAGGGTTGCCATAATTCCAAAGCATTGATACGAGTGCTAAATAAATAAAACATGAAAAAAGTGGGTAGGTAATGGCTTATTTTACTCTTATGAAATATCAATAAGTTTAAGCAATCTAATAAAATGAATACGTAGACTAATAAAAAAGATGCAAGGTTAATCTTTTTTAACCCAGTCATATTTTAAAATTGATTTTTACTTTTATAATTATATCATTTTCTTCTTTCACATAATTATAAAATTGGGCGCAAGGCATTTTAAAATTATAATGACAAAACAAATTTGCTTCAGTTGTTTCCACTGACAATCTGTTTCTTTCGTCCGACCATTGAGTGGACATTAGGGAAAATATGCTCTCCACATTCGCATTGTGGGCTGGAATGGCAAATACGTATTCGAATGGCTTTATTAGACACGACTTCTGATCAATATACTTCGTATCTGCAAAAAACTTCAGCCATTTCTCTTGCATACTCAATTTCATAATTGCTTCGCAGTTTTGGTTGGTATTATTTCTCTCTAAATAATCTTTCAGATATACAAACTGGTTGAATAGAATCTCAGTGTTGCCAATAACGATGTTTCAGTGTTTGATGACTAGGAGTTTAGGGAGAAAACGGGACAAATAGTAATACGGAACTGAGTAGTGAAAAACGGTGACGGGACGTATGGCAACCCTACCTCCAGTCCCATTACATTTAATCGCTCCATAATCTAATATACTGTCTTGTATCAATTATAAATTTCGGGTGAATTCAGTTGCTTTTTGTGGTTAAAAAATTCATTTTTCAGATAAAAAGATATTTAATTGATGTTAATATCCTTAGAAAAGAGCACCGTCCAAAGAGTTGCAGTTCGCAAAAAAAGTATTTAAAAGAAAGACGCATAGTTACATTCCAGACAGTCACTCGTGACAGCTTGAATAATCGTGAAAAGCGCAATCTTTAATTAAATGGGCAACATCGTTCACGATTTCCCAAGTAAATGTCAAAGGACGCTTTTTCATGCAGACGTTCATTTAAAAAAAGCGTGATTCATTCACTCTTTGTGTTTGTTTTTGTTTATCTTTCTTTGTGATAAAAGCTGTTGAAAGAAAAGCATCATTTCCTTGAGAAATTATGACATCATGTTCGGTTACCTGGTTTGCTTTTTTTCCCCTGGCGAATAGATAGATGTTCTTCATTTTTATGCATCTCCAAATCTTTTTAAAATGATGTGTCCATTTGTTTTTAAAGTAGACAGTCAACCAAGCCTATAAATTGAGTTTTTATTATAAACTGGAAATTCTTTATCGAAAGAACGTGTTTCTTCACATTCGAATGCAATTAGATAAATATGAACAAGAAACAAGTAGAAATGCAACAGCTTCGACATTGGCCGTCCATGCTTGGCACGCGAGATTTTTCAGTACTGCACTTTGTGCGAGTACGTTAATTAATCAATGACTCATTAGTCAAAGCATTTCATTTTAAGGTAATGGCTAAGGTAGGGCGGAATAAGTTGGTAAAGATTTCACAACATCACAAATTTATTTTAAACTTGAGCGTGGCTGCTAGCTTTAGTTTTCCTCTTTTTTTACTATTGCTAGACTACTGTGATAAAAAAATACCGGGAAGCCTTCATTTAAAATACACATGTGGGGGCGACGGCGAATTTGGACCAGGCGGAGCCTAGATTGGACCGCTATCATAACCTCAATTGTGTTAAATATTTGGGCCTTAAAATAGGCAAATTATGTTGTAAATTCGATGTATGATGTCATTTTTAAGAGCAAGAGCTACGTGGTTACAGTTAAAGAATAAGTCTTTAGATTTAAGTAACATCAATTAATCATTTTAACAAAAGACAAAAAGCGCTTACGCAGTTTTCAATTAAGTAGAAGACTATGTTAGTATATCGTCAGATAGAAAATTTCTTTAGCTATAATTTTCTATAATCATTTTTTAAAGATAGTTTTAAAATAAGGTTAGGAGAATTTTTTTGTTGTTGTCCAAAGGTTACCTAGATTAGACCAAAAACCTAGATGGAACCATTTAAATCAATCAGTCAATCTTCTTATCTTAAACAACAAGAAGAGCTCAAGAAGTAATTTATCACCACTAGTAGTTCTGATAAATTTTAATTGAACAAGTCAAAGAAAAAGCAATAAAAGGATATAAAAACCACCAAAAGTTGGATAAAAAAGTATAAAAACTTAAGATAAGTATCATTTTTGAGAAAACAAAGGGAAAAGACGAAATGAGACAGTGCATAAAATGTCATGGGTTCATGCATTGTGTGCTGGTGTGAATTTGAGAATCAAAAACTATTTTGCTTTAATTGTACTAAGAGAAATTGATTGTCCAATCTGGGTAACCAGTGGTCGAATCTAGTCAACCGGTTTCCTTGACTGGACCGATAATACATTTTTTAAGCTGCTTTTTTCACTAATTTAAAGTGTATTTCATAAAAAAAAGTTAATATAACTGTTCTGAAGATAAATAAACTACAAAAAAATTCTACTACTTGTTTTTTATTAAAATTGATTCTCTATCACTGCACATTAAAAATTGTTAAGGTTGTCCAAATTTGGTGACTCTCCTGTACTAGAAATCTTTTGCAAACTTTTATCAAATATTTTTTAGGTTTATGGACGAGTTTTCTCGTTTGTTTACTTACATTAAAAACCTTGACTTTATCTGCTTCTAAGTTGGACTTACGCTTTGAAGATTCCATTACTTAGCATTGCACCGGAATTACGTAGTCCCAGCACTTAAATGTAAACAAACAAAGCGGAAAACTCGTCCATATAAACATCTG
>BGPR01001002.1:270947-336186 GCA_013235015.1 Araneus ventricosus | reverse complement strand
TTCGGTGCGAAAGCATGGAGACGGAGTTGCCACCTTTCGTCCTCGTCACCTGACCGCGGCACAAAATAAAAGGCGCGTCCCAAAATAGCCCTCGTTATTACTTCTAAACGGTATTTTAATTTAACTAAACTTAGGGAGTTGTGCTGTTTGACTAACATCTAAATTCTGCAAATCGCATATACTTCCTTGCTCATGCATGGTCTAAAGGTAAGCGATAGGTTAATGGATATCTAGAGCGAGGGAAATGTAATTTTCCCTAGAAAGTTGGATTCGTTAATAATCTCTAAGAAAATTACTGTAAATTAATATTCAACAGAGCAAACTGTTTTAAATTATAGAAAAAGTTTTAATCGACTATTTTCTAGGAAATCATTTTTCATAAACATTTTACTTTTAAACTAGCACTATATTTTCTAATCTTACGTGAAAGATTGAAAGCCATCAATGTATGCATTTGCAAGAAAGATTGACTTGTGTAAGGGACGAGGTTTTAAAGAAGTAAATATTGTGAATTACATCTGTTCCATCATCTTGAGTTATGAAAACATTATTACTTGGGTATTTTACCGTTAAAACCAATGTATACTTTCGTTATATATGGCTGAATAAACGTAAGGTGAATTTTTACTGTTTATCCAGATGTCTTTTCTACTCATATATGCAACGTAGGAAACCAATGCACGATAAATGTTGCTATAATCATTTGAATTTTATTAAAAATAAAAGAAATTCAAACATTTAGTCCGAAACGTAGTAACACGATAATGTTTTAGGCTTGATTACATCAGAAATTGCATTTTGTGCGGAACGATTTTTACTTCACCCAATTTACAAAAACTCAATGAATACATCCGATTATGTATTACTGGTGAGGGCAATAGCGTTTAAAAAGGACGAATTACTAAAAAAGTATCTGTGATAAAGATACTTTAACAGTTTTCCAGTTAGTTGCCAATGAAAAAAACACAACATTGTAAGATTGGACTAAACCAGTGTTTCCCAAACTTTTTTGTGCCCTGCCCCGCCTAAGACTTTCTAAAATTCCTATTCATCTTTTATAGCATATAGATAATTTTTAATATTCAAACATTGAATTGTTCACTGAAAAAATCCGAAGTTATAGATTGTGGGAAGAAAGCATTAGAATATATTTGAGAAACCCAGTAAGTCTATTTTCAAAATATATAAGAGAGAACTGAAATGCAGGTACGAAATAATTTTTTGAAATTTCACCATTTTTTTTTCTAAAGGTTGTAGAGGATAAAAAAAATCTTTTTATACGTATTTTTGAAAATTATTCAGTGAGTAGATCCTAATGAAAAATGTGCAATTTCGATCTGACAATTTACTTTTTCGGCATGCAAATTACGATTGCCTTAAAAGGGAAAGTGGATGTCTAATTTTTTTTTTATGTAATATTGCATTCATTTGTCCTTGCGATTAATATTTTATCCTTCTGAGAGACTGGTTTACTATCTCTTTTTGAATTTTAAGCCTATTATTAAGATTATTTTATTCTTATAGTTGTGGCAGGAAATAAAGTAAGCGAACATTCTAAATTTACAGTTATATATATAGTTTTATTGGATCCGTGTTATTTTAAGAAATCTTTGCGACAATCTATTTACATCGGAAATCAAATTCAAAAAACAAAATACCATCGAGATTCTGCACTGTTGCTAATAAAATTACCAGATGGATAAAATTAAATATAATAATAAATAAATGAGATATTTACAAAAAACTTAAATGATGCGTGAGCTATAATTCAGCAACTACATTACTCCACCACCAATAACTGCGTTATGTTCAGAAGGGTGACTAGCATAAACATATTTAACAATCATATCATACAGCTCAATATAGCTTAACTTCAAATAGTAGTTAAAATCTTTCAAAGTAAAATGTCTTAAATAAAATCTTTGAATCGGACAGGTAAACGAATATTACTGTCTTTGCGAGATTGTTTATGCATCAGATCTGGTTTTTATCTGATACTATCTGAAATTTATTGAGATCAATATTTGTCGCCTTAGGATTGCCCTCAACTATAATATAGGCTTGCCTCAGGCGATATAATGCCAAATTCACATTTTCTCCCTTTATGTTAATAGTAAAGCTTTGTCTTTGCGCTCAATTACGAGAAATGGTCCTTCGTAGAGAGATTCCAGTTGTTTCTTAACTCTATCTATACGTTAAAAGACGTGAAAGCATTTTTCTAAGTCTTTATGCAAAAATATCTGTTGACTCGAATTTTTACGATTGGTCCTTGGTATCGCGGTTTTCATTTGTTTCTGGAGATTATTAGTAAAACTCTCCGATGCTGTCTGGATACTTGATTCACTAAAAAACTCTCCAGGAAGTCTGAGTCTATCCCCATAAACCATTCGTACAAATGAATGATTGTTATCTTCCTGAATGGCAGAATGCAAACCCAAAAGTATTGTCGGTAGCTTATCAGACCAAGAAAGTTTGCTGTGAGCTTTTAATGCTGTTCTTAATGTCCTATGAAGACGTTCAACTTTGCCTTTACATGCAGGGTATTGAGATCCTCTCTCGGTAAAAAGTCTGTGTGGCATTCCAAAACGAGCTATCCAGTTACTATAAAATACTCTTGCCACAGTGTCAGCTGAAATGTTATCTAAAGGAATTGCTTCCATTCAGACCGAAAATCTGTCGATGCAAGTTAGAAATAAATATTCCCTCTAGACCAATGACATCGATATGCACAACACAAAATCTTCCTGAAGGTGCTTCATACTTGCCCAATTTTGTTTTCGTATGGCGATTGATTTTAGACTTTTGGAAAGGAATGTAGGTACGAGTCCACAAATGCACATTTTTTTAATGCTAGGTCAAATGAATTTTGAAGTCATTTATTTTATAGTTGACTTAATTCCTGGATGTGATAGGCCGTGAATATGGTGTAAGATTTGTTTTCGGAAGTCTTGTGGAATTTGAGGCCGAATTTTGGTAGTTGAAGTATCACAACATAAGTATTTCCCTTAATGTGGGGGTACTCCTTCAAATTCAAAGAAGTAGTGCTTTGTAAATTCATCTATTCTTAATACTGAGTTTATGCATCAGCTATTTGATCATAAACTATCAATGAAACTTCATTAATCCTGGGTGACGTATCAGCTATTATTATTTCACCTTTATATATTTAATATCATAAGAATATTATATTATTATGAAATTAAATATATAAATATTATATTATTCTCACCCTTTAATTATTTAATATCATCCGAAAACTGGGAGATAAAGTTAAGCTGGCGAGCTTGACTAGTTGCTGCTTTGTCAAACTTTTGGTGAAAGGCAAATATTAAGGGTTTATTATCCGTATAAATTGTAAATGTTCTTCCTTCAAGATAATGCTTGAAGTGTTTAACTGAAAGATATATGCCTAATAATTCTCTAATTCTCTGTCATGAGTACTAGTCATATGTCGATTCAACCGGCCAGTTGCTGTAATGGCACCAGGCACGGAGACATGGGGTTTGTCACACGTTATGTCATGAGTTCTATAATTTTCCTAAGTTTCGTTTACCTTTTTAGAATGAAATATAATTGGCTTTCAAGTTGAATTTTCATATTGTTGTAACACACTGCACCTACTGCTGTATCTTAAGCATCTATAAATAACGACAGAGGTAATTCAGAATCGGGAAAGAACAGAAATGCTGTATTTGTGAGGTCATTCTTGCACTTTTCAAATTGTTTTTCTTCTTAAATCCACTGAATTTTTCTCTTGTCCTTATTTTTTGAACCTATCAGATATTTACGTAAGAGTGCTTGATTCTTTGCTGCTTCTTTTAGATAACGATGATGGAAATTAAGAATTCCTAGAAATGTTCTAAGGTCAGGAATATTTTCGGGTTTTTTGTAGTTGCTGGTAGATTGAACCCTTTCTAGCAGAGGACGAGACCTTTGGGATGTAATTAGATATCCCGAAAATTCGATTTCTTGAACAGCGAATACAGATTTTGAAATATTTATTCTTTAGCCAAAAGTATCCACTCTTTCTAAAACTAATTTAATGTGATTTTCATGTTCTTAATTGCTTTTAGATGCTATTAGTATATCACCTAAATATGGAAAAAAACTCCAATCCCCTGAGCACTTCATGAATAAATTGGAATGTTGCAGTGTTGGAATGTTGCAGGAGCATTTTTCAATCCAAAACTCATTAGATTAGAGTCATACAAACCGAAAGGAATGATGATAGCTGCTTTACATTTGCGCTCTTCTGCAATGGGAATTTTAAAATATGCTCTAAGTAATTCAATTTTAGAGAAGATCTTCGTGTCTTTCAATATTTGATGGAAATCTTTTATCCTATGTATAGGGAATCAATCAGGACTCGTCTGAGCATTAAGTTGACGGTAATCCCACATGGCCGATAGGACCCATCTTTTTTGTGACAAGTTGCAAAGGATTTGACTATTGCGAATTTTGATGGATGAATTATTTCATTATCGAAAATAAATTTAAACTCTTCTTTAGCTATCGCTAGTAGTTTTGGATAAAGCTGTCTCGCTTTGGTATAAAAAGATTGACCATTTGTTTCGATAAAATGTTAAACATCATGTTTTATTTGCTTAGGGAAAATATTATGTTGAGAAATTTCGGGATATTTTAAGAGTAAATTTGAAATTTTTATGTACTTTCTCAATGTGCAGACAACATTATCAATTAAAATAGCAGTTATAATCATTTTGAACACAGAGATTTGTTATCCCTTTAATTAATTTGTTCTTATTTATGTCAATAAGTAAATTAAATTTATGATGATAATCAGCTCCCAAAATATTTTTTGTGACTTTGGCAATTATAAAAGGAAACTGAAATTCACGACGTCACCCCAAATCCAGATTTAACATTTTTATACCATAAGTGGAGATTTATGTGCCATTAACAGCATATCATTTATATTTTGCTTTCCTATTAGTTTGAGACGTAGCTGGAATCATGCTAATACCAGCTTCACAGTCTACGAAAAAATGCAAATTTGATTTTCAGTCACGGACGAATAAACGAAATTTGCGACAATTCTTTACATTTTCTTCAGCAGAATTTATCGCTGAACTTACTGCACATTGGAGTTTTCTTGATAATCTAGTGGGTTTTGATTCCAACTTTTAAGGAAGTTGACACTTCTCAGCAAAACATTTAGCGTCAAATCGAGAATTAAAGTAACATAATTTTCCTTTGGGATAAAAAATTGTTGCGCCGGTTAATTCGAGATCGAGATAGATTACGAAAAGAATTTTAATTCCGTGTTCTTGATCTAGCCCCAGTACGAACACATAATTCAACAATTTGCTGCTCTAAACGATTAAAGCAAATTTTTTAATTATTGTTTTCGAAATCCATTTATTCCCAGTAATTTATTAAATTTAGTCTATTTATAATAATTTACGACAAGTTTTATGCAGATTTTAATTGTTTCTTTAATTTTATTCACATTTAATTCAACTGTCCTGTAAATATGACGGCGGTCCAATATGAGTTAATTCTATCAAAACATATCAGAATTCATCAGAAGAATTGTGTATATTATTTGTATTGCATATTTCTGTTTTAAGGATCATATCGCAAATTTTGTCAGCCATAATCGCCAAACTATCAACATATTCTTTATTGACAATTAAAATATTTTTTAATAGATTCGGTTAATTTTCCAAGCCATAAAGTTTTAATCCAATTTTCAGAAATATCTGAAGTAGCTATTGATCTTAATTTCTGTAATAACTGACTAGGCTTTAAATAACCTAATTCAATTCCAGTGATTAATAAATTCAAAAATTGGGGGAATTGTTTTCGTTTTCTTCTAGACTTTATAATGACCTGTTATTTTACCGGCATGGACAGATTTGAATATTTCTTCAGGCAACTAACTTGAAGATGGTATTTTAGCTGACCTGCAGATATTTTCAGCAATTAATATTAGTTCTAAGTGCGTTTATGCGCTTTTCCTTCTTGAATTGTTAAAATTTAGAGCAGCAATGGAAAATCAAGATGCTGCAATGATTCAAAATTACTTAAATTTGCAACATTGTCGAAAAACAATAAAATTAACTCAGAAAATGTTCCAAAATGATATCTGCTACTTTCTGTTTAGTTCCCTGCAACATTTGGTGAAGGGAAAAATTTGAATTTGACAACCTATAGAAGGAAAATACAAACTTTACAGAACAAAATTATGAGAACAATGACAAACTCACCCTGAATTCGGCGGAATCATGTTAACCATAAATACCTACAAATAGAAATTATTGAAGAACACATAAAAACACTCACAAGACAATTCTTCCTGCAAATCGCAGACGACAAGAATCCTCTCATCAGAAATGAAATATAGTTCGCCCACAACAACGCTAAACATCCCTACCCGTACACCACTACCAAATGGGCCCAGCCACTAAAGCCTCCCTAAACATAATTGTTTTTTTACTGAACTCATTCCTTTGAAATTCCTTTTTCACACACCTGCCCAAATATCATTCTATAACTAAGTTATACTTTTCAACAAAATCGTTAGGCTCTCATAGCTGAAAGTAAAACGCTAGATAGCAAAACACCAATGTCCTAAATTTTATACCTTTTAAAGCACTCAATCTGAGCAGAATTGCATGTTTGTGCTGTTACTCAAGAACCCAAAAATATTTCTTGTGAAATAAAACGCCAGCAATCCAATTCAATCCAGTTCATCTATCCCTCCTAAATACCCTTGCCTCCTTTGTTTATTTTAATGCAATTTTATATTTAGCGAAATTTCAACCTTTTCCTCTAATCTAATTAAGTTAGTTAACTTCTGTACAACGCGCATATAGGCGCGCGGTGAACAACTAATATTTTCGTTTAGTTACAATGCTATGCTTTCTGAGATCAGGATTGATCTCTGTAACCAGACAGATACCGGTAAACAGTCCAGACGCCTATCCGCATGGGAGACATCCGCTGCACAGATTGAGTAAACAAATTCTCCTTTACTTTATGCTTTTGATTAATGGCGTGCACAATAAACAGCACGGTAATTATTGGCACACGATAATTAATTGACTTGCCCACTACGAGAAGTGCAGATATCGCCATATTAGCCTCACAAGCGCATTGCTCCCGAATGCGACATACAGTGGAACCTCGCTTAACTAGCACCTCTCATAACGAGTAATTCACATAACGAGCAAATTAAATTATAAAAAATGACTCGCTTAACAAGCAACGTTTCGCATAACGAGTGACAAAGAGAGGGAAAGTCCCGAATTTTGCGCCTGCTACATCAGCCCGTGCTTAGTACTCCTTCCCCCAGTATCTTAGTGTCATTTGCGATCACACATTTTTCCTAACTTGTGCTTGATATTTACGGCATACAAATTACGATTGCCCTAAAAGAGAAAGTGTAAATCTAAATTTTTTTATGTAATGTTGCAGTCAGTTGTCTGCCAGTCTGAGAAACTGTTTTATTATCTCTTTTTGATTTTTAAGCCTATAATTAAAATTCTTTAATTCTTTTAGTTGTGTGAGGTAATAAAGTTAACTACAAATACTCTAAATTTCCATTTGAATATTTAAATTAAAAAATTATCACATAAATCATCCGAAATAAAAAAAAAATTCCTTGCTTTAGGAAATAAAATTAATAATTCTTTTACTCAAAGCCAACAAAGACAAAACTTCAAATTATATTTTTAAAGTTTATTCTTTTGCATAATTTATTATAATTTTGTCTTTTTTGCTCTCTATATTTTTTACTGCTTAGTTCGAGCTTTATACTTTTCATCCCGAGAGGTTGGAACACTCCGATGAGAAAGCTATAAGATCTTAAATACTTACACGAAATGCTGCAGAAAATAAAATAAAAGCCAAAATAAAATAAGTATTTTTTCGCAAAAAGCTGAAGCAAATTTCGGAGGCTTTATGTAAGATATCTGACTTTAGAAAATTTAACCTATTGCCTGAAAATTTAACTTAAGAATAAGGGCATTTTTAAACCATGATAACATTTTAATTAATTGAAGGTTACAACAAGCATGAAAAATCAAACAATGTTTACGAAGAATCAGTTGACAAAGATATATATAGCGTGTTGACGAACTCGTGGTACTTAGCTATAAAGGTAATAGAACACAGCTAGACAAGCACAAGTTACCAAGTACAATGTTTGCTCGGAGCTCAACCTGTTTAGCGCTAGAGGGCGTTTTCTGAAAATCTCGAGAAAGTTCGCAGATGGGCCAACCATCTCAGTTCAGTTGGAAATGGTATGGGGACTGAAATTATTTTAGGGGTATAAAATAACACAATTCGATAGCAACAAATGAAAAAAGCTTCTTGAAAGAGCTTAAACCTGAAGGCAATTTACTTTTTTAAATGACGAGATAACTAACGTATATGCTAATATTCCCCCAATTTTTAGACTTTCTAGCTCATTTGTGATCTACACTGAAGTGCCACTGAATTAGGGACAGACGTTCCTATGCAAATTGTGTAGCGCTGCGCCTCATTAATGCGCACGTGAGGGAGCCGTGGTAACTGCATATATAGATAGTACTCTGGTTGTTTTTAATCAGTCGTTTCAACTGACAGAAAGGGTAAAACTTCTGGTTTAGACGCCTTCGATCACGGACAAATAGTAGGCGCTCGATGCATGGGACATTCAATTTCCGAAATCGTCAGAGAACCAGGATTTTCAAGATCGAGAGTGTCAAATGTATACCGAGAGTACACGAATTGTGGGGGAAAACTAGCGATTGGTCAAACTGCAAAGGACAATTAGCCTTGGACGAGCATGGTGTGAGACGGCTCAGCCGTATTGCACGTAGCCAGAGAAGCCGAACATTAGCTCAAATTACCACCCCGATTAATCAGGGCGCCAGGCGTACAGTCAGTAAACGAACTGTACAACGCTCGCTTCACCGTAAGGGCTTCGGGAGCCGTAGACCCACGAGAGTACCATTGCTCAATGCACGCCATCGGGCGAAATGTCTTGCCTGGGCAAGAGAACAAAGAGAATGGATTAAGGAGGACTTGAAACGAGTAGCATGTAGTGATGAGTCTCGATTCCTACTACTTCACTCCGACGGCATTCTGAGAATATGGCGTCAGGTTCATGACGCCATGGATCGTGCATGCCAGGTTGGAACTGTACAAGGCCATGACGGCTCAATCATGGTCTGGGGTGTTTTCTCTCGGCAGTTTTTGGGATCTTTGGTACTTGTACCAACATCCTTCAAAGAGAGTTAGTACGTAGAGTTTCTGGACGATCATGTCAATTCATTTATGTTGAACTGTCATCCACATGGACATGGAGTATTCCAGTAAGATAATTGCATCTCTCACAGGTCCCGGTTGGCTACTTCCTGACTGGATCAGCATTTCTCTGACTTCTCTGTCATGAATTGGCCACCTAGAAGCCCAGACTTAAATCCTATTGAGCGCTTTTGGGATGTTTTGGAGAAAGGTATAAAAGCACATCACACAACATCAGCGACCCTTACTGAATTATGAACAGCTCTAGCCGATGTTTGATAAGCCATTCCTGTGGAACGCTTCCGCAAACTTGTTGAATCTATGCGTCGGCGTGTGGCAGCCGCTATCAAGGCCAGAGGAGGCCCAACTCATTATTAACTTGCTATCCCTAATTCAGTGGCACTTCAGTGTATTTCATTCCGAAGAAGTCGAGTATGAAATCATGAAAATCAGAAGCTATAGCTATTTGAGCAGAGCAGGTAGACAGGTCATTGCTGGACAAAAGTATTTTATTTAGAGCCATATCAATCACCTATATCATTGCGAGATACATATCCACAAAAAGTAAAATTATAGAATATATATGTAGAATCTTGTAAATGGTTTCGAATACAGTTAAAAAATGACACCAATTATAAAAGTTGCCATTCAAATTGCATAAGATCTCTCGAGCACAGAAGCCTCGAATTTTAACCCGATTACAAATGAAACGTGAGACAACTCCACTCTGCTACAAAATTCGTTGCTAATAGTACTGTACGAAAATAAAATTAAATGATATCAAAATAAAACAATTAACTGTTAATTTTTAAAGGTGTACACCAAGAATCGTCAGAAAGCCTGGATCCATCACTTCATATCTCATAATCTAGCACAGAATCAAAATGTAAATTTTAAAAGTACCAACGTTACTCGGTATATATTTTGTTTAAAATTATTTATTCATCATTACTTTCAAATAACATTTTATTTACTTTCTTGAATAAGAAATGATTAAATTATGTACGATTTTTCTACTTGAACATTTTTCTAAGATTATATTCGTTTTTGATTATGAATAAAACTTAATATAGAAAGCATTTCTCGGAATTAATAAGGGTTTATTAAATTCAGAACATAAAAAATCCCATTTTTTTACTTAAATAGCTGGCATTTCATATTTATATTAGTTAGTAATGTTCATTTCCTATGCATTCCAGAATTAATAAAGCTTGGTAGATTCAGAAACATAAAAGAAGAAGGTTCTGTTATTCATGAATAATTTGCATTTCCCATTTATATTAGTTAGTAATAACCTATAAAATTACTTATTAATTCAATTCAAAGAATTCCTCAATTATAAAAATCCACAATTTAAAGAATTAATAAGGCTTTATTTATTCAGAAATATTAAAACAAATGTTCGGTTATACATAAATAACTTGTATTTCCTACTTATATTAGCTAATAACTTACATTTATCCTATTAAATCCTTTATTAATTCAAAGAACTACTAAGGTTTTGTCTGTTCAGAAAATTAAAAATTATTTTGTTATACAGAAATAACCAGCATTTCCTGTTTTATATTAGTTAGTAACTTACGTTTTCTATTATATTCCTTAATAATTCACAGATTTAATAAGGTTTTGTTTATTAAGAAACACATTACATATATTCTACAATGCGTTTATAACTTATATTTCTTATGTTACAGATCGTTCAAGTTTGCTGGGTAGCATACATTACAAAATTAATCGAATACTTAGATACGGTAAGCATTTGCAGAAACTTTTATTAATTCTTATGTTTCAACATTTGTTCATAAAAAGAATTTTCTGGCCTTTTTCACATTTGTGTACGTCTGAGGCAAACTACCTTATGTAACAACTTGCATATTATAGAAGAGCCAAAAGAAGTTTCCGGGAGCAATGCATTGCAAAGCACAATTTATTCTTTGAGAGCGTTTATCTTTTTTTCTTTCTGACCTACAGCTACTGTCCTACAAATCCGATAAAAAAAACTCATCAAAATAACAAAACTCGGCTTAAAATAGTTCAACTCCGAGATACAAATTTATTGCACACATATTTAAAACCAGGCATAGTGTAAATATTGATTATGACTGTAAGTTTCAGTCAATCTACATTTGAATATTTAAACATATTTAAAAGATTTTCTACCTAATAATATTGTTGAGTCAATAAAGCTGTCAATTTTCACAAAAATAAATGTTTATTTAAACTCAGCAACAAAACAGTTATTATCGCTATGACGGATATCGCAAGACTTCCATAAATCACCAATGGGACTAGCGATTGCTTGAGTTTAAACTGAAATGCATGAACACCGCATGGAAAATGGTTAAATATACAAGGTGTCCTAAAAAAGTGGAACAAGCATTTACTGCCTTTAATATTACACCTAGACATATACTTCCAATTGCAAAGTTTCGTCAAATAAGGTAAGAATTTGTATGAAACACTTTGACTTCTGTGCAAGTTGAAAATAAAATTTAAGAAAATTGAATTTCTATATGTTCCCCATAGAGAAAAAGTGTCAATGAATAAAATGTTTCTCTTACACTCATCTACATAAACCAAGTTTCACGATTCTATCTGTAAAACTTGTAGAGATATACTAATTTTAAATTTAAAGGGCGTCTCACAAATCTGAATGGAGATATTTATTGCCAAAATACAAATTTATTCAACATAGAGAAACTGCAAAATACAAGTATTTCTCTAGTAGTAAATCATTCAATCATCATGGATTGACAAAATTTGCGTACGACGCATACTGTTACTCAGTTTCATCGGAGACTCAAGTTCATTGGAGAGTTGCAACTATAGATAAAGAATGGAAGAGCATCTTGTGAAAATGAAAATCTAAGGTATAACAGGAAAATAGTCTAATGTCGTACAAGAATATTAAAATATTTGCTGTAAGCGTTGTGCAAATTATTGAGATTTACCTAAAGGCAGTTGCGACTCGTCCTTTAGGGCTGAAGAGTTGCAGAACTTACTAAAACTATTTAAAAATTCTTATTTTCGTTTCTATTCTGATTTCTTACTTCTCCACTCTGAGAATTCGATTATGAACGAAACAAGATATAAAGGAGAAAAGAAGATATAAAATAAGTGAAAAAGTAAGACAGGCATAGGATGGGGCTACACAACAAATAGTGTTGGAAAGCACCAAAATTGTCTCATTAAGTACAACTAAGTGGCATAATGAGCGAAGGCGAATAATTATCCTTTCTGTCATTGAACTTATCCAGAACTGAGTTTCTGGATGCGTCTGTTTGGCGCTAGGCCAACTGATGCTCTTTTTTCACCCTTCAATCTCACTCAAGTTTCACCTTCACGCTCTTGATTTGTTTTCCTTCGATTTTTCTTTCATTGACTGTTTTCTAAGCTTCGGGTTCACTTTCATGTTGCCTCAACGGGAACGTGAATGGTTACTACGTATTCGTTTTCTTTTGTTAAAAGTCACTCACCAAAAAAAGATACGAGTATAATTTTCTAAAATAGAATTCATATAATTACAACTACAAGTTTCGAGTTGAAGGTACAGATATTTTTGAAAAATTGTATTTTAATTGTATTCTAGAAGTAATTTTATAGCGCTGCTTGTTACTGAGTAGATGAGCTGCCACTGCTGATATATCACTGTGAATATTTTTCGAAGGTTAACAAGATGAAATCATTTTGTAAAAACTTCAATTAATGTATAATTTAACTACTTTTTAGATATAACAAAAGTTAAGAACTACACTCTTATTTCCTGATTCCTCCCTTTTAACAACTTTTTGAAATATGTATATTATCCCTCAAATGTTCGTCCAAAGAGTAGATCAAACTGCAGTTACAGGTATGGAAAAGTGGTGAAAGTCAATAAATCTGTTTTCTTATGTCTATGTAAATTTTGCAGATAGAACCGTGCAACTTCGCATGTGAATAGGTGAATGCAATAGAAACATTTTACTAATTGACATTTTTGCGCTAGGGGACGTATAAAAATTTAATTTTTTTAACTGTTTGTCATAAATCCTCTTAGAAGTTAAAGTACCTTCATACAAATTCTCACCTCATTTACTGAAACTTAGTTATTGGAAGTCTATGTCTAATATCAATATTTAAGGAAATAAAAGCTTGTTCAACATTTTTGCCCACTTTTGTATATGTGATTCAAGGAATGACAAGCGCTGGATCGAGTGGTTACTTATCTAAAAAGACTAATGCTAGAACGAGTGTATGAAGAATATTTTGAGAGCCCTACTCCTTGGATAATGTACTAAGCATCTCTTCGCCACTTAGCACTTCTTTAATGAATATTTTCTTTAGTTTCGTTAAAGTCGGTGCTTCGTATGAGCGCTACGTAATAAACATTCAAAGTAAAATGGATGAATAAAATGAACTGTTTTAAATTACAGCTTATTGCAGCCAAATTGAATTTGATGCACATATACTTAGGTTATGAGGATTGTTTTCCTCAAAGAGCGATCACTCTTATCTGATAGTACAAAATAAAATACTGTGTAATGAATGAGACGAGATTATACTGATGCGTATAACTCCTTAAACACTTTGCCCGTATTTCGCTCGTGTATTGAATTATAGATATTTTAAATTTATAAACTAAAACAAAGTTATTCTCAAACGTTATAATTCGATACAATAATCACGTTGAATCCATACACTTCTCAACTGTCCTTTAGGTTCTCAATTAAATTAAAATGACAACACATCGCCAAAATAGGTGCCATCTAATTAGAAAATTGAGAAAATAACCCAGTTAAGGGGTTAAAAAGTCCAAGATCTTATTTTATAACGGAAGAATGAATACAGATAGAACATGTGTATTTGGTGTTTCTTTCGTAGTAATTACCCTTTGCAACTATGGATCAGGCAAACACGTAAATGCGGATTACAAGACTTCGATGCTTCACTTCTTCGGAACTTGAGAATCTTTTGCGTCACTATAAAAATGTACCATAAGGAAAACGACCGTGATTATAAAAAAATCTTTCAGCATCCCCTTCGCTACTTTCGTTGAATAAAAATATTTCCCATACATTTATGGAGTGAATTCTTGCTCGCAAATTATACACTAAATTCGCCTCACCAATTTAAATTTGGAATTCACTACGCATCTTTTCTTAAGAAAACAGACATTATGTCACAGTATTGTGTATGATACCGTATATTTGGATGTAAATGAAATGAACAGTTATGTTGAACCCATTATTATATTTGTCATTGCGTTAAAGGAAAATATTACAGCATCTCTAGTTATTGCGTTTATTTTCATTTGTATAACCACTATTTTTAATAAAAACATTAAATACACTTAGTTATGCACAATGCTGAGTCAAGAACAAAAACTCTTTTTAAAAAAAGCTGTTAAACTCAGGACAAAAATATCAAAATCGATCGGTAGAGTGTTCTTTTGCACGCACTTTGCACCTCCGTCAGATGAAAATGCTAAATATTTTAATCACAAAATATAGGAAATTATTAAATATATTTTATTTGAAGTTATAATGATATTGTGTGGGATTTTTATTAATGCCAATCGAGACAAATTGTTTACCACACACAGCAAAACTCACATCTGGCCACATGTTACAAGTGACCTCCTTTGGTCAGAATATACGACGACAGTTGGAGAGGGAGAAGAGAGACTCCCACTTACTTCACTGACAATCATTTGATGCAAACAATGGAAAGACCTGAGATCTTTCACGAAAAATGCTGGTTCGATAACACCGGGAATAATAAAAAACTGTGTTTTCATTTGCCAAATAAATTTTAAGGCTTTTAGGGTATCTTGAGTCTGTTGATTTCAAAATTAATTTCACTTTTGCCGAATTGAATCTGGTTTTTGATATAATGCATATTATCAACATTTCAATCCTGTCTGCAGTACAGTAGTCCATAAAATATAAAAAACAAATTATGTCTCTATACAACAAAAATATTTGCGTATTGGTGAGAAATAAAACGAGGGAAATAATTACTTAAATTTATTGATATCTTCCGTTTCTGCATGGGCCTTAAAAGTCCTAAAAAGTGTAGACTGTTTTTCAATACCTTTTAAAATTTCTCTTGTTCTCTTTATTACGGCATTAGTTTTTAAGTACTCAGCTTCTTCATAGTAATAAATTTTATTTTATCAAAATCTGTCCAAAACTTCCTGTCACAGATTCCTTTTAAAATTGTCAAAAATATGTGAAATTACTTCAAAATGCAATATTTAATTCTTAATTAACACGATAATCTTCAGACGAAATGTAACAGATCATAACGAAATATTTTTTAGATCTAAAAAACATGAAATTTATTTATTTTCCTTTAGGGTAACACTTGCAAAATTAAGCTCCAAAACTAGAATATTATTTGTTAGTTCAGAACATATGCTAATCAGTTTGTGAATATGTATCTATTTTTTTTTCCTTTCTTTTGTGCCATTAAAGGATTTCATTAGAACTTCTCTTGTACCATCAGAAATCAGAATGAAATTTTCCGAAGTAATTATAAAATATAGATTTTGAACAAGAATCTTTTCAGTTAACTAATGATTTATCAGAATATTTTATCATATTCATAATCATTATTAGACGCACAAAATAATGATAATAATTATATTATTTTCAAAATACGACAAAAGTATTTTTCACAGAACATTAGATTTTTGAAATTATATGTAGAATGTTTGAATCATAATGACCCGTGACGTTATATTCACCTGACGAACTTAACTGCTTATATCAAATAACAGCACGTTGTTCTACTCTGTTGTAACTTCAAGTGATTTTCTTCTTCAAATAAGTGCAACGTATTCCAAAATTAAAATGACATGTGTAGTTTCAAATATGTGAATCGACTTCAATACAAAAATGCGCGGGGACTATTGAATTCCTTCTTCAATTACGACATCTATAGCACAGGAAGGAAAAACAACTTTTGTTTGGGAATCAGATTTGATCGAAACTTTCTGAAACGTTATTCGCTTAAATATTGATAAATATCTAAATTTTTATTTCTTGAAAATGTGAAAGCACAGCTTTAGTTACATGATTTAATTTAAAAGTCATTACATGAATTCAAGAATAGAATAATATTTTTTCTCCCTCCAAATCAGCCAAAATGACGAATAGCAATCGAGTGCTATTTGTTGCTACTCACAAATGATTTAAATTGAGAACAATACTCAGAGAAAGATGAATTATAAATTTCAGGGGGAAAAGGAGAGACAAAACCTGATTAATAAACTAGTAACATGAAAAAATAACTAACTGTTCTGACAAGTAAATATTCAGTAGATATTTGTTATAATAACGTATTTAAATTGTAATAATAAAAAAATGAATCAGTATAGGAACTCCTTACATAAATCTTATAGTATCAACAAGAAGTTCAAAATAATTAAAAACTATTTGAATCGAAGAAATCGAAATAAGAACTTAAATACTTAAGTTTCAACATTTTTGATAAAATTATTAATTAAGAATGTTGAAGTCACCTGGAGAAAATATAAACTATTAATCAGTTACAGAAAGACTCGAGAAATTTCAATAAAAAATTCTTTCAATTCGAAAATATTTCTCTTCTATATAAAATTCCATTTGTTCTTTTAGTAAAATAAAAAAGTATGGAAAACACAATTTTCCGCCAAAATGTTTTAATAAAATCTTAGTGGTCGAATTTTTAGTTTGCTTATACTAAGTATCTCAAACCCCCGGTGTACCCAGTTTAAAAGTTTAACAAAGTAACAAACTTTTAATTTAATCAATATTCAACATTTTTAATGAGAGTGGAAAAATGAAACAATAATGCCTCAGACAATAATTTATCTCTACAAATAATAAAGGAGAATGCGTGTGTATGTGTGTGTGTCTAAAAGTACTTTGGAAGGAAGAAATGTGTACTTAGAGGCCGTTTTCTGAAATTTTAATTAATTAAAAATTAAGGGAAATTCCCGCGTTCTTCCGTGATAAATTCTGTAAATAGCATAGTACAAAAATAATTTTCACACCATCTGAAAATACAAAAAAATTATCTTTTCGATGTAAGTAATTAAGTTGCCGTAAAATTTTTTCTCAAAATTTATGAAATGCGTAAAAATATATTTTAAACTTAATTTTAAAAAGTACTTTTCGTTTTTGCAGTGAAATTCAGACCATTTTCATTGTTTATACAAATACTGAATACGTTTTTCGCTTAGATACTTCAGTTTTACGTTTTCATCCATTTCTAAAGACGATATTGCAAAGTAGTTGCTGCTAAGATCCATTGATGCACACAGAAGACTCGTATCAATGTGCCCCGTAGTCAATTGTATCAATCTGCCCCTAGAGCCATTTTTATTTAAAATAAGTGGTCACGCAAAAACAATGCTGAGCAGCCTCAAAACGTAATAGATTTCCGAAAAATAAATGTTTTTTCCTACCTTTGAAGTAGATTCCCTGGCTGGAAAACGTTATTAGTTAAAGAAATCACACACTTAGAATAAAAATTACTTAGACGAGAAGATTAGCGGTTTGATTCATTTTTAAATAACTTTTGACTAAACATGGCCGAAAAATATACCCTGTGCTAAGGTTTACAGTGACATATATATGAGGAGATGTGAACATCTTGATCCATTCCTCTCCCAAAATTTATGGATTGTATCAATATTCCCGCTTATCAATTTCCCCCAACTCCTCCTATTATCAAACGGATATTTTAAACATTGTAACTATGACATTTAAATTTGACGGTTTAAAATTGAAAGTAATGATATATTTTTGTAACTGTGTAATTTTTAATCAATATAACAGAAAAGAATTCCATACAATTTCGAAATGGAACCTTTAATAAGCACATTTAATGTATCTAAATTTTCCTCAAAAGCAACATAACTCTGGAAAATACGAATGTATTTATAAAGAAAATAATGCATTTAAATATGAACTGTTGTTGCACATTCGAGACAACTTTTAATCAAGAGCTTAAAAATTCTTAATGAATTTTTTAAATAAAGTATTTAATCACTGTATTTTGCTCTCAAACTGGCTACAGCAAAAAATTGTATCTTGAGTATATTCAACTGCGTATTATGTTTATTGTGACTACGCAGGTTTTGCAAAGCTGTAAAAATTTCATGGAAGAAAATAGATTCGATTATTTTTTCTTATTCCCCTAAATAGAATTCTATAACACATAAAAAGGGGAAAATGAAATATTCAAATAAGTGACCCTGAATTATAGCGCTTGAATGGCAAACGGTTTTTGTCCAGATAACATTTCTTAAGAATGAATTTTAATATCGATAGAAAAATGAGCTTAAATTGTTTGCAAGGGGGAAAATAAAATTTATCGTTTTCCTTTTTCAGGTGATTTTTGTTTTACGTAAGAAAGACTCACAGATTAGCTTTCTTCATGTGTTTCATCATACCTCAGTACCTGTAATCTCATGGTTAGGAGTCAGCTATGGCCCAGGTAAGAATATTACTATTTTCTAGTTATTAGTATTTGTCTATTTTCAAAAGATGGTTTCCAGACTCATGTCTCTGTTTTTTCAAATTCTATTGCTAATATATTTTGTTAAAATGAAGATATTACACTTTTTTTACTCAATTTGACATTTGTTGGCAAAGAATATGAACACTAAAAATGTTTTATAGCTGGATATAGTATTTAAGTCACTTGCCATGAAACATAAAGATGAAATGCCAAAAATCAGAGATCAATGTTGTATACAAATACATGAATAAAAGAATTTTTAACAAGTTATTCAAATTGCAAGATATACGACAGAACGCCGCCCCATGCTCCATGGCTGATGCCATTACGGCAAACGAACTAGTTGAATGGACATGGGAGAACGTGCCCTAACATTGGAATCGAATGAGTATCTTGTAGAATGAAGGAACACGTGAATAATAAAACGAGACAACGAATGACTGCGAATTGCATTTGTCTTGTGATTGTGAAGTCACATGAAGCATTATTCATGTCACTTTTTGATTAAATTCGCTTTCTATCTTTCAGCAACTATTGAGAAAAAATTTTTTTGTTATCTTTAATAATTTAGAATAAATTTTAATAAAAACAGTTTTTAAAAATACACTTTTAAACTTTTAATTGTGCAATAAAAAGTAGAAATTTTTATTTTAAATATATTCTATCTTTTTGTCTTCAATTTATATTTTAGTTTATAATTATACTGTATTAATTCAGTATACTATATATTCTACTATATAGCATACTTTATATAAAACAATACTCTAATTTCTATTTGTTATTTAATATTATAAAAGTATTCTAAGGACTTAACATTAAAAAGTTCTACTTTAAACATTATTTATCATCTTCAAAGTGTTGAAATTTTGTTGATTCCCATTGATGAAGTATTATAACGGTGTAGCGAAATTGCTACATTAACTCAAATAAACAAAACAGAAATTTCATTCTTAGAGAAGTCACAAAATAATCATTGGGTTCAAACTCACTATATTTCAAGAGGTATTTCCACTATGAAAATAAACATTACCTCATAAAAAACGGAAACATTTCGATTGTTCATACGAATAGTTTCAAATGTTCTTTATATCTTCCTTTTATCAGACAATACGCATCTATTGGGTAGTCCAATTCTCTCTAAGCGGTTTTGGAGCTCATTCAATACAGCTGGCAATGACGATATAAACATAGTTCTTTAATGCAACCCAAAATTAGGAAGCGCAAACTCTAAAATCTGAGTCCTGTGGCACAAAAAGAACTAATTTCGTCTGGACCACATCAATCAATGCAGCGTCCTTTGAAAAAAATAAAAAAAAACCCTCTCTTCTTTCCTTTTAATGCTTAACGCGAGAAAAGGGTTCCCCTGCATCTGAAAATTCACGTAGAAAAGTGGAAACATGGAAATAAAAATTTCCCCTCCAGTTTATTCTTCTCCCGAAGAGCATTAAAGGATGTAATTACTTACAACGAAATGTAATTAGAGTTACAATGAAAAACGTTTAACACGAAAGCGCTTAACGTAGAAAATCGGTTAATCTCCACTAATAGTAAAGGAGAATGTATGTGTGTCTCTATGTTCTCCCTCTACAGGACAGACCACTGGACCCAGAGCTACGAAATTTGGCATAAAAATACTTTAGAGAGTGGGAATGTAAACCTCGGAGCCCTTTTTTGAAATTTTAATTAATTAAAGTGAAATTTCGGTGTTTTTCCCCAATGACTTCCAAGCATATTAAAACAGCCAAAAATTTATTTTTACACCTTCTGAAAGTGCAAAAAATAACCTTTTGTATGTTATCAATTAAGCTGCAGTACAAATTTTTCTCTAATTTTAATAAACTTTTAATTATATTTTTGGCATAATTTACAATTCTTTTAATTGTTGCAACGCTATTCAAACCGTTTTCGTTGTTTAAACAAATATTTAATTGCATTTTTTTTCTCTCATTATTGAAAGCTGAGGTAATATCTTAATACATTTTGCTTTCATATTTTATTTCAACACAATTGTTATGGAATCTGTAAACCAAGCTATGCGAGATATTGCGTATATTAAGAAATATATCCAGTAGGTTGGGCCGAAAAAACTCAAAATTTTTTTCAGATCGCTCTACCGGGAAAAGTTGCGAATGAGTGAGAAATTATACAAGGAAAGAAACTAAAGAAATTGATTGATATTTTCTGTTCCCGCAACTGTCTTAAAAATCGCAAAAATTGACCAAAATCGACAGCGTTTTAATAATTTTTAAAATTTCTCTTTATCTCTTTATTATACCATTAGCAGTTAAGCACTGATCTTCATAAGGGGAGCCTGTACCCCCATACCGCTAATGTTAAATTGGCCATTTTTAGGTACTTGTTTCTCACAATGTATTATAAATACATATTTGAAATTTTTTATACAGTTTAAGTACACATTTATTTTTACACTGAGCAGGTTTTTTACATTAATATAGCTTCGTTTTTTTAAAAATATTTTTTACTGTATGTCACGATGAATTTGTCAAAAATTGCCGTTTTCTTACACGTAATCATCAATATTAGGAAATATTTATGAAATAATAGAAGCAAATCTGCTCAGTATATACATTTATATGAATAGAATATATGGTAAAAATTTCAAAAGCCTACATGCAATAGAATTTGATAAAAAGGTACTCGCAGTTTCAAAAATTTCATTTTGAGATAATTCAAGAAAGTAAAAATATTGCCTCATCAAAAGATTCCAACATGATAGAGTGCAATCTATGCATTCTTTTAACCATTTCCTTTCATCTTTGTCTTATATACCTATTTTAACCCTCCTTCCTATTGATTACAGAGAAAAGACATATTTTGCCGTCAAAACGACATACAGCCTCCATACAATAACATTACATTGAATAAATTAATGCACATTTTCAAATACTCTGCTACAGACACTAGTTTTAATTTTTTTATACAGTTTCAGTAGACATTTATCTTTATAGTGAGCAAAATTCTTGCATTAATATAGCTTTTTAAAAAAATGTAACTGAATTTCACTATGAATTTTTCAAAAATTGCCGTTTTGCAACACGCGATCAGTACTATTAAGAAATATTTTTGAAATAATAGAAAAAAGTTTGCTTAGTATATACATTTATATGTATAGAAAAGGTGGTAAAAATTTAAAGAGTATATGTCATGCAGTTTTTGAGAAAAATGTTTATACAGTTTTAAAAATACATTTTTGATATTATGCAATTTAAAGAGATAAATCTTACGTTATCAAAACATTCCTGCCCCATAGCCAGCAATCTGTACATTGTTTTTATTCCTATCTTCTTTTTTTTCTTTTATACCGTTTCGCTTTCCTCCTTTCTTTCGATTGTTGCGAAAAGGCATATTTTGCCTTCAAAAGTTTTTCTTTGTCGAGACACTTCAATGCATAGAAAGTATATTCTACAGGTTGTATGCCTAAATTTGTAAGAATTTGCAACTTTGCTGAATTTCCCTCATTAAAAGTGCATACAGCATCATACACACCAAGAGAAAGTGCTTCAATTTGCACAAATGTTGAATTGGGAACACGCGACTAAATGACGTTATTCACACTTTCATTTGGATTTCGTTGTTCCACATGCACACACTTCTTTAACAAATCAGGGTGGGATAGATCCTTAAACACAGGACGCATGTCTTCAACTACAGCTACAGGTAGATTGTTTTCATGCTTGTATACACGGCCTGTAGCTTCAGCCTTCTTGATCCCACACCATGAATCCTCACCAATAGGTGGAAACGATGCTGTGGATTTTCATCAGAGGACAATTTGTGCATAAAAATTGCTCAAATGGCTTAGCGCATAGCGTGAACTCTGTTGAGGTTTCGACACATGGCTAATCTATAGTAGTTTTAAATTTTATCGATTTGACTGTCAGTCAAACGAATGTTTCCCGAAAGGCGTTTGCCATCACACAGAACTTTTCCTTTCATCTTTTCTTTTAGTCTCCGAAGTCTCGACCCCATGCATTTCATGACATGGCCAATGCATTCTAATTTTTCCACCTAGAACTTATCTCCATAAATATTTTCTTTTGCTATCGCATCAAATGCTTTCGAGTCTGCGTCTCCCAAGTATTTCGTGTAGCACGCATTATGGAATGTCAAAGAGCGTTTGAATACGTTACACACACCTTTCACCTCCATCATACCGCTGGATCCACGAAAATTATTTTTGCAGCTCTTTTCATGATTTTCAGGTTTTTGCAAGCACAGTACTTGCTTAGTACATCTACGTCTATTACTTTACGAATTCCCATACTGGTAACGGTTACTACGCCATTGTGTGACGTGTAACCTCGCGTCTGCCAAGTTCCATCAACAGCCACAGCAATATTATTATCACTGTTGTTCTCAACAATGACTTCTTTCGCAGCTTTCTGCATTGTTGCCGCACAAACTGCCCTAGTCGCATTCAAAAGTCTTTTATTGTAGTTTTAAAATCTTGTAAGGTCGCTGTGGAAGATTCATCACCGCGAAAAACATTCGACTAGCTTCAGTTCCTTTAACAATAGAACGCAACGCATATACATACCTGGTATTAACAGTAGCAATCTAAGTTCCTTCATGAAAATCAGATGAACTGAATTCATGAGTATACTCGCATTGAAAACAATTTAAAATGAAAGAAACTGCAAGACCAGAAGTGCTTTACAACACTTTCAGTTCCAAACCACTATCACAATTTTTGCAATTCACAAAATTTTTAAATACCCTTGCAAGAATATTCATGTCTATAATAGAATTTTAAGCACCCTTACCTGTATTTTCAGCTCAAAAAAAGAATCATTTATATTTGGTATTTTCCTGTCTTTGGCACAAGTTTGTTGTCCATTTGCTGAAAGGTTTTGAACCTGAGTTACAGCCTTCTCTGAAATTTTATAATTCTTACCTGATCCCTTTTTGCAAATTTTCGTTGACCGAGGCATAATTAAATACTCTAATAAATGACTGAAAAGGAATAAAAATTAATAATACGATTGAAAAAGCACACAAAACGATAAATAACAACTTCCGAACTCGGCGGTTTTAAAAAAGAACATGTTTTGTAAGTACTTCACACGTTAATTTGAAACGAAAGAATGAAACGAAAGAACGCTAAAAAATGTAAACAAAGCACGGAAGAATGCAAATACAGTTACAGTTAAACTTCCGCTTCTTCGCAGTCAAATAATAAATAAAACTTCAGGCTTTGCAAATGAAGCATTGGGTTAAAGATCCAATGTTTACATTTTCATCTGTCCAAGTGGGCATGCCACGTCATTTAAAAGTATGTTTACATTTTTTAAAAGTTTATTTTAACTTATTTCTAATATGAATACGAGCAAAAGACTTATATCTTTGGAAAGGTCTTGAAATGCAAATTTCATATATATAAAAATCGAATTTTTGAAAGCATTAGGGTACTGACTCATAGTAATAAAATTTATTTCATCAAAATCGGTCCAGAATTTCCGGTGGCACGTTCCCTCCAATATTCTTCTAAAATATGTGAAATTGCTTCTATATGCAATTTTTATTTCCTAACCTTCCTACATCTTTCTGTTGGTGGATTGCAACAGATCGATGTATATGCATGACAAAAAGTTATTTAAGTCTAAAAATATATCAACTTCATTTATTTTCTTTGCGCATTGTAACACAATGCAAAACTAAGCTGCAAAATTAAAATATTATTTGTTACTTAAGAGCGAATGGCAAGAATGCAGAAAATAATTTAAAAAATTAACAGACCTTTTAAGAAACTCTTCATATATTAAAACATCGTTACGGCTCTTAAATTTCTAGCATGGCATTTTACTCTTTCTTCTCACCAAATGATACGTGGAAATCAGATTTATGAAAACTCAGACATTACGGGCAATAGAATCGCTTCTGGACTTCCATAAACTTTACGCGATGCTTCTGATCAGCACTGCCCTTAGAGTTTGAGGGCCTGTACACAAATATGGAGTGAAGCTTTAGTAAATAAATTTCTATAGTCTGAATGAAGATGATTTCTGAAAAAAAATCAGTACAGAAATGTATGTATCCCTTTTCTAGTTAGAAATTTTTGTTATTAAACTTACTCTAAGAAAGCATAAACTTTTATAGAAAGATAAAAATCGATGGGTTCAATTTTATTCACAGTGGGAAATATTTCAAATGATTAACAATTCTATGAGTAATTTTTAATGTTGTTTACTGCTGTTCAATTATTTTTAATACGGGCAACTACAATTTATTATTTATTTTCTGTCTAATGTCTTGTAGGAGGTGTGGGGGGGGGCTGTGAATACAGAAAATAAATTTGGCTATGATTTATAATCCACTAACAATTTCTGATCTACGCATAAATTAGCTTGACACGTTGCTACAAGTCCCCGTGCACACGCTCGGTTGAAACACACTGCTTCTGATACGAGTTTAACACATCGCTCAACTGACTGTGTGTAACATGGAAAATTTCTATTCAGATACTTCACCAGACCGAATATGGGAAATGATTTGATCATCACTAATGTTTCGGAACAGCGGGGAGGAAGTTAAACTGCAAGCATCAATTTGAATAGTTTCCGTACATTAAAAATTTAAGTTTGGGCATTGTGAAATTTCTGATAGTTTTCCTCTTTGCAACTTCCTGCCTTGTCTAATGTCCAGTTCTCTTATGTGTTTTCTCTCATCCAGTATCATGATCGGAATAATATATTCTGCATGGGCAGAAGAATGCATTGCATTCGTTTACAGGATCAATATATTTAAGTAAGTTTTCAAGAAAGTAAAAAGTTATGCTGATTCCTTTAAACACGTTCTTTGGGCTCTATGAACTATTTCCTGGTTTTAATATTAATAACTGTGCCATAGACAACTTCAAAAAAGTTCTTTTCACTAAAGTAAGCCACCAAGAACTTTGCATGCTGTTTATAAATACATGGAATGTGATAATTTGCTATGATCACGAATAGCCAAAATTCCGATAACTTCGCCTATTTTATGGCAGCTGCAATACCTGGAAGATTCCATTGATCTTTACTGAGTTCTTTTCCATCAGCATTGGAATTACGTACGTTATTTCCGTGTTTTGCCATAAATCAGACTGCCAAGTATCATCTGGTGAGAAGAAAGAGTATTTTACCATGCAAGAAATTTAAGAGATATAGAGACGTACCGATGTTTTAATAGATGAAGTATTTCTTAAATGTGTGTTTATTTATTAGATTATGCTGAGGGTTAGGAACTGAAAAACATTGGAGGGAATGTGCCACCGGAATTTCTGGACCAATTTTGATGAAATAAATGTATTACTCTTACGAAAATTAGTGCTTAGCAGCTAATGCTAAAATAAACAGATAGAGAGAAAATTTAAACTTTAAAAAATTATCTTAAAACTGTCGATTTTCGTAAATTTTTATGATTTTCAAGGCCGTTGCGGGAACGGAAGATATCAATCAATTTCCTTACTTTCTTTCACTTGTTCAATTTCTCACTCATTCGCTACTTTTCCGCTGTATAGCGACATGGAAAAAAAATTGAGTTTTTTCGGCCCACCCTAATATCCAGTAAGCTGAATGATTATGGTTGCTATGTTTTCATTCTTTTTCAATATGTTTTAAATCAGCTAGCATTCCGTTGGCCGTAAAATATTCTGAGCCATTTTTATGTTGAAATCCAATGCATATTTTGCAATATAAATAAGAAAGAGAAGATGTTGCCGACAACGTCCAATTAGATGTTACATGACATGATCTGTTATTTGACTCCATTAATGACATTTATGTAGACAATGAACAGAACAGTTGCAAGACCATTTAAATATCATGGGTTAAATATCTATCACAATCTGAGGTTTAAAATTACGTTGTTAAATGAACTAGAGTCAATTGAAATCATATTCACGATGAACAAGCTGGTTGCCGAAGGAGGCTAGTTAGAAATAAAACTGCGGTCCCGACAATATACTATGTAATTTCATACATGTTCTTCCTTTTAACATGAAACAACGCTTCGCTTAACACGAAAAGATTTAACTTCTCGGACAAACAAAATATACTTGCTTCCTGCAGATGCCATCGTCACCCAGATTTTTTGGCTTATTCTTTTTTCGTTAGAATTCGTTTCGTTATATTTTATTTTCGAATTTGGTGATGGGTGTGACGAAATCAGTATGTTTTGTATCAAAATCAATGAATTTCGTGTTTTGTTGTCAATGTAGATACCTTCCAGTGTAAATTATAGCAGAAAATCGAGTTAATGAAATTTGACTACATCGAAAATATTGGTGAATTTATTTTCTCAGGCATCGTTTAACAAGAAATTCACATTGTTAAACGATAGAGACCGAAAAATATTTAGGTCTCCTGAGTTTCGTGTTAAATGTTTTTCACTGTATATCATTTAAAAACGTTTATTTTGTAATTTACTCATATTGCAATTAAAAAGCTTACAACTATACTAAGAGTTTTGTGAACAGTAGACATCGTGTGCGAAAAGAAAAAATATATCTGTTTTTTATTCCAGTCTTCAAAGATTAAGCTTTTGTTTCTCAAATCCGAATTACTTACTCAAGACTCTTCTTTTTTCAGTATTCACAAAATTTCAATTAAACCTCTGATTTTATCAGCTTGAACAAATTACAAATCAATGTCATTTGGAATTATCGGTATTTTTGTACACATTATGAATGGAGTTCCGTTATCTTGAATCGAATATGAAACGGAATCATTCAAACGGCTATCATTTTGAAAAAGAATAAAAAAAAGAATGTCTTTTCACACAGAGATGTAAAATACCTAGGTATTTATTTTTAAGGGTAAATACCCTGAGTACACTCCAAATACCCAAAATGGGTATTTATCTGGGTATATATTCTCTATTCATATAAAATACAGGCACTGCTGTGAAATGTGATATTTCTATATATTATAAATATATATTGAATACATATTGAGCATAAGGTAAAGTAAAAAATAATTAGTGAAATATGAATCTTTTACAATCATTTAAATCCTATAAAAACTGAAAAAAGGAATCAATGAATGAATAATAATGCATTTGCAGCTTTTTGAAAACGAGAATTATTTTAACAAAATTTAAAAAAAGAGAATGTTTATTTTGATTCTAAAGTTATTAATGGCTGATAATAGAAAATAAAATGAAAGATACAACTGTTTGTAATTCTCTTTGGATTAATTAGTCAAATTATCAGATATTGATCATGAAAAGCTAGCAGTTCTAAGAATTTTTAAAAGTGAATTATTCTGAAAGTAATATGCACTCATATTACTTTCAACAAAGGTCAGTGATCTTTGCTAAACCCACACAGTTTATTGGTTAGCAAGGATTCATCTGGATCATGAACATCAATACTTAAATGTCCTTGAAACTCCTCCAAATTTCATGTAGTTGTCACGGTTGGAATTTGCTTAAAAGAAAATTCATCCTCTATTTTATCCCTTTCAAAACCTTTTTTTAACTAACAGGACTTTTGAAATATTTTTTATGTGTTTCTCCATTTTTCTTACATTGGCATGTTACTTACTCAACATTACAGTACTTACATTGGATAATTTTATCCTTCTTAGCAATAAAAATTCCAAGCAGGTAATTTTTTAAAGTTGTATTATTTTTTATAACTTTTTAACGTAAGATTTACAATGATATTAATATACGTTAAGTAAATGTCTAACTATTCACTAATTGGAAAAAAGAATGGTCGACTTGCAGCATGACTGTGTAAGTAAATTGCGAATCACAATCCATGTCTATATAACATAAGTGGTGTTAAAAATTATTATTCTATTAGTGTCATAGTTGTAAACCAGAAACAGAAAATTATCCTCCGATCCTGTTTAAGATTTAGAAAACTTTATTCTGAATCCTGATAGCATTTTTTTACTTTCTCGTATACGAAGTATACAAACAGAAAGTATTATAATCGTCAAAAAATTTGAACTCGAGATTTTGACGAATCTCCACGTTTTAGACCTCCCTGAGTCCGAAAAACACAATTTTGGAATTATGTCTGTGTGTCTGTCTGTCTGTGTGTGTGTGTGTGTGTCTGTCTGTGAACACGATAACTCGAAAACTATTAGAGCTACGGGGATGAAATTTGGTATGCGGTCTTTAAACATAAATTTGTAGGTTTCTTTCAACTTTTGGACAAAATACGTTAAAGGGAAGTCTGTCTGTCTGTATGTTCGAGATCATGCGAACGCTATAACTCAAAAACTGGAACAGCCAGATGGATAAAATTTGGTACACAGTTTTATCGTTATGAATGTAGGTCCGTATAAAATTTTGGGCCAAATCCGTTAACGGGCTGACTGTCTGTCGGTCTGTAAAATAGCATACTTGTTCAACTCCATGCGCATGCGTAAATTCCTGTGCAAAGAAGAGATTCTCTGAAAACTTGGCAGTTTGCCAAAAACCAATTCTGGCGGCGAGATTTTGTAAGGAAGCAAACATTTAGGGCGTCTTGTTTTACTTGCGTATTGGAAGCAATCTCTGCGCATGCGCAAGCTATTCTCCTGTTTTCTTCTCCGCACGCGGAACTTGCATTGTTCGAGTTTGATAAAAAAAATAAATATTGCGAAGTTTTAATACATACGTATCTTTTTGAATATGATTCTTCACCTCAATATTTTACTATCACTATAATCAACAATGGAAAACCTTCTGATAGTCATTGCATTCTGGGTTACAGTTGGTTCGAACTTTTTATCAACGCAGGGGGAAGGGAAATGACAAATGTTTGAAAAGTATACGAGAAAGTTTAGGGGAGGCCACTCCCACTGGTTTATAAATCATTTTAAATTTTATTTTAAAAATTTTATGAGCAATATATTATGTATATAAAGTTTTTATGTTTAATTTAGATTCGCCATTCGCAAATACTTTTTTGTTTACAATTTAACAAGTTTTGGGGTTATTTATAAATATATAATTTTATAATAACCCAAACATGTTCTCGACAGATTTTTGCATAATCTGCAAATTTTTCAGAAATCTACAAAATATCAAGTTTGGGGGTATTGATAAATTTTTTGTTACATTTTCAATCACAAGTCGTAAACACTTTTTTTTGCAAAATACCCAGTCTCTGAAATTTTTTATGTTTCATTATGAATAACCTAATACTTTAATTACCAAGCAAATACTTTATTTCTTAAATTACCTAGTTTCTGAAATTTTATATATTTCATTTTGAATCACCATTCGCAAATACATTTTTAGCAAAATACCCAGTTTGGAGATGTTTAGAATTTTTATATGTTTCATTTTGAATCACTTCTCGGAAATGCTATGTTTTATCCAATTTGGGATATTTTTAAATTCTTTATGTTTCATTTTGAATCAGCATTCAGGAATACATTTTTTTCCCAAAATATTCAGTTTCTGGATATTTATAAATTCAATGTTTCATTTAGAATCAACATTCTAAAATACTCTTTTTTTGCAAAATACCCAGTTTTTTTATATTTATAAATTTTATGTTTAGTTTTGAATAACCATTCAAAAACAATTTTTTATGCAAAATATTAAGTTTTTAAAAATTCATACATTTCATATGTTTCATTATGAATCACCATTCAAATTTTTTTTAACAAAATACCCAATTTTTCGGTATTTACCCAGGCCTTGGGTAAATACTCCGGTATATACCCAAAAAATATTTACCTACCCAATAGGTATTCCCCGCCCACATGGCTACTTAAACATGCATCGTTTTTATTAACTGAAAGGAACATTCGTACCAAATAGATAAATATCGAACACTCAGTTTGGTCGTGACCGTGTAACAAACAAATGTACAGATAAACAGATAAAATGCTTAACATGTTGAAAGAGGATATCGCTTTGCTCAGCCAATTATTGGGTCTGCCATTCAATTGAATTTTTCTCTATATGAAAATAAATTCGTTTCTTAAAACATTCGTTCCCTAAAACTCTTTAGATACTAACTTTAAAATGCTTTCTTCTGTTTGATAAATTATCTTTTTCTATTTGCAGGAGGCTACAACACTATCTTTCCTATGTTAAATTCATTTGTTCATGTATGGATGTATTTGTACTACTGTATAGCTTCTCTCGGAACAGAATTTCAAAAGTACTTAGGATGGAAAAAGTATTTGACCTCACTGCAACTGGTAAATAAGAATAATAAAATCAGTTTCAAGAAAAATACTTTTATTAATGTGAAAAAAGTTAGAATTTGTCATTTTATTTCTTTTCCACTATTGAGTCTTTAATTTATAATTTATTATTTCAAATGTTAAACAATGTTGAAATGAGTATTTGACAAATTCATTACTAAATGTTGCAACTCCTTTGGCATCAAAATTTAATTTAATTAGCAAATTAACCGTCAATTTAGTTCTGAAAATATTAAAATAATATATTGTCATCGAGAACTCTGAAGTGTAGAAAATTTCAGAATTCTAGCGCATCAAGATGTTAATAAAGAATTCATCATAAAAATTGCCATATTTACAAACATGAAACAATCGTTTTCAAATCCCCTACCAGAAGACGCCGTTCATGTGACACCAAAATTTATTGAAACTAATCTTTTAATGAGTTTAATTTCTAAAAATATTAAAATAGTGTATTGTCCTCAACATGAAACAAATCAAGCAATATTGAAATTTAATAAATTTTGGTTGGCATCGAGCATCTTCCAAGAGGAAGATAGCCATTAGAGCCTTTTTAACAAATTTAAGCACATTGTGCTGAAATTTGTTAATCTAAGTGCTAAAGAGGGAGTTCAATTATTGATCCATCATTTCTTTCCACCTAATACTATTACTGACTTATCGAGTATGTACACTCATATGGGGGACACCATGATGGATCTATGCATTAAGGAGATGTATACTATGTTTTGCAATTTAAAGAAAGGTAAAGCCCCGGGCCTGTATCAGCTTGATTATCGTATATGGATGGCCATATATGAATAACATGAAATCTTTTTAACAAAAAATTTTAATAAGAGTTTTATTATAATTATTTCCCAAAACGCTTGAGACAGGGTAAGATCTTCTTTCTTCGGAGAGCGGGTAAGGATCCCTAATCCTGTAATGATTATCGACCAGTCTGCCTCCTCACGACTAATGGCAAAATTCTGGAAGGCCTTTTCCAGAATCTCTAAAATATTTATTTAAATGAGAGAAATATTAATCAAGCCAATCTCTATGGTTTCAGAGAAGGGAAAAAGTGCGAAAAAGCTCTTGTCAATATCGTTATTAAAATCAGGGAGATAAAAGAAACAAATAACTGTGCATTAATTTCCAAAGAATGTAAAAGCAGCTTTTGATAACATGGAGTGTCGGAACTTCTTCACATCTTAGAATTTTATAATATGAGGCCTTTTTACATAAATTGTATTTATTACTACCTGCTGGACAGGTATGCTGTTTTTAAGGATGATATTAAGAAAACAAAACAAATTTGTTCGAATGGTCGTCCACAAGGTTTTGTTATATCAACCAATTTGTGGAATCTATACATGAATCAACTTTTAAGTCTGAATAGTGACAACTTGTTTTTACAAGCCTTTGCTGATGACATTGGCTGAATCGGTAGAGTCCGGTTAGAATTTCAGAATAATGCAAATAAGGCACTAGACGCTATTGCCAATAAATTGAGAGAATTTAAAATTGACCTGCCGGTCGAAAAGTTTCAGTGTCTCTCTTTCAGATCTCATGTGGACTTCCGACAGAGACGTGGGAAGAGTGTTTTAAATAGAAATCCCATTTTTAATATCAAAGTTAAAAGTGTTAAAATAGGGAACTATCTGAAATATCTGGGAATTCTGCTGGATTGCAGATTGACCTTGTCTAATCATATATTGTCCTTTCATAAAAAGATTTACAAAATGACTAACAATTTTAATAGGTTCATGAAAGCGAAATGGAATATAAACAGAAATTTATTGGAATTCTGGTACTTTAGCGTTATTGAGCCGGCTTTACTCTATGGCATTTGCGTCTGGGGTGGAGTCCAAACTGTTTAACAAATTAATCGTCTTCACACCGTCCAAAGAGTTTTTCTTTTAAATCTTCGAAGACCATATGAAACAACCGTTACAAACGAGGTTATTGTCCTGTCCGGCATCCCTCCCTTACATCTTAAGTCCAATTATAAATACCTTAAGTTTCAAATTTAGTCCTTTCGCTGAAAAGAAGTCGATGGAACAATTGAATTGGATAAATTGGATCATTATTTGTTGCTTTCCGGAATACTCCTGGATGTCTGGGTTTGAAACTTACCAAAGACACGGGACCATAATATATTTGACATGTAGACGGACGGGTCCAAGATCGCTGGCGGTGTTGGATTCTCCGTGTGCATCGTCAACAAAGAAATTCAGCAGAAAATAATGTGTCATAAATTAGAACCAAATAGTACTGTTTTCCAGGACGAGTTGGCCGCTCTTGGAGTGGCCTCAGATTGGGCAGTTCAGATTAATACAAAATTAATATATTCACCAATAATAAATTATGCATTAATGTCCTCAAAAATCTTGGGACAAAATAAAATTTTGTTTTTCCAATTAAAAATAATTTTCGGTTGCCGAAGGGGCTGTTTGGACTCACGTGGATAAAAGCTGACGCTGGGATCCCAGGAAATGATCTCGCCGACCAATTCGCCAAGCTGGCAACCACTAATGGAAAGTTAATGAATATCCCACTTCTACACTCTGATATAAAATTACAGTCAAAAAGAACTTTATTGGAAAGCTGGAATGATTGATATGCACAATACGAATCTGCATCAGCGACATGGATAAGGACTTACGTACCTCGCTCGGATGGAAAAAGGTTAATTTTTAGTAAATATATATGATACATTCTACGGGACAAGGACGTTTCCCTTGCTATCTTAGCAGATTTAAAATACTACCTTCCCCTTATTACGTATATGGAGCACTTGTTGATACGGATCATTATGTATTTGAGTGTCGTTAAACAAACGAGCTCCACCTTAGGAGACCCACAGAGAATTCTAAGCCACTGTGGCCCGAAAACATTTTGTCTTGCAAAATTAATCATGCCAAGTTGATCTCTTGTTTTAAAATTAGCGAAGCTATCTGAGATCGCCTGAGTTCAGTGTAAATTCTTTTAAATTTTTATCTTTTTGAATTTTAATTCAAGCAGATTTTTCTATTTAGATTTTTAAAAAACTGTTTCATGTTAATCACTTTTGCCCCATTTTATTTAGATGTTTTAGCTTTCTACACCCTGTGGTTTTATGATTATTTGAACTTTGGAATGGTCGTGGATGTTCGTTACGGGGCCGCTGTGGCTAATTTGTTTACGGGTTCCTCTTATTAACGTTGACTGGCGGGATTTCTATCTACTTGCTCTATATGGTCCATCTTCTGACCTCCTCTTTCAAATTCCGGTTACTGGCTATCTTACTTCGTTCTTCGCATATTGGTTTAATCTGATTGACTTTTGGGGTTCTGTTTTCTGAAAAGAGTAATTTGTTTTAATACTGAATTTTTTTTTTTGGCTGGCATCGTCTTGTTTTCATGTGTTTGTTTGAGAGTGTGTGTGTGTTTTATGTGCGTGGAGTTACTTTGACGCTTTTTTTAAACTATTGTTTGGGGTTCTTTTTATCTACTGCTGTTTCTTCACCCTGACATTTGGTTTATCTTCTCTTGGCCATTTTCGGGCGATTGACATGTTGCATCATTACTTTTGTTATTTGTATTGATTTCCAACCTATTCATGGGTGTCGTATGTTATAGATGCAGATAATTATAAGCTGTAGGCTGTGATCTCACAGTCTGAGCTGTCAATACAGACTGGATGAATATTGTATTTAAATTTAATTCGATGTAGCTTTATCTACCAGTGTTTCGGTGTAGAATGAAAAATTTTGAGGCTCAGTAAAACAAAATCCCCTACGGGCCATTTAAATCCTTAAGCCAACTTTGGCAGATGGTTCTGAGTGGGTTCTGAAAAAAAGTTCACTCCGTGAGAGAGCAATTTGATGCTCCATTAAAGCCATAACTAGAAATAGCAGCGTCTAACAGCCAAATCAAAATATTACCTAGGTATCATGATGAAAATATATCCTAGACATGACACGGTAGTCATGTCTCTGAGACGTCATAATAAATTTACGCCAGTCATCATATTAAAGTTACGTTTCCAACTTGTCGAAATAAATTGGCGGTTGTAGAGTCTGAAGGATTCTTCCAATGATTTATGTTGCGATTTCTTTCAAAATTGGAGAGTGTTGTGTCGTAGGCGTATCTAGGCTGCTGACAAATCTAGAGATCATAAGCCTTAATACAAAATGAAAATTGTTGAAATCGATCCAGTGGTTGGGGCTGCGGAACTCTATCAAGGATTTCCTCATACAGAATGCACGGTGAAGCAGTATGTTTTCGAATCCTCTCGAAAATGTAGGGCGTTGGGGAGGATGTGAGAGCGAGAATTTATGACATATCTAGACGTCATAAGCTTTCATATGGAATAAAAACTGTCGAAATAGAAAATGTGTTTGGGGCTTGAAGACTAGTCCTTTAAATTTGATTTTAAATATATAGATTTTCCTTTTTGCAAAACAAATTAATTTTATTACACCGGTTGATGTTATTATATTCTTCTGTTTTAGGCTCAATTCGCATTTGTGTTCCTGTACTTTGTTCACCTGTGTTTCTTCGCTCAGAAGAGCTGCAATCTTTCGCCGCTTTTTATTGTCCTAAATCTGGGACATACCGTCATATACTTCGGACTCTTCATGAACTTTTATTTGAACTCTTACAAGCAGCTTTCTGGAATATCTAAGTACCGAAGCGCAAAATTTATACCGAAAAAAGAAAAATAAATATTATTCATTTATTATTCGTGTATTCTCATTTATTCAATATAGACACTATACCCATTCTCTTTACTATCAATGGCAAATATTTTCATCTTGCCATCGGTGTTGAAATATAAATGAATGAAATGAAATCATTTTTAAGTGCCAGCCTAGACCTTTAGATTGTCACAACACTTCTCGAGCCTGAATCCATTGGATTTCCCTATTTGAGAATAACTAAAGCCTTTGTATGATAGTCATTGAGTTCCCATGCGCAAGGTCTAAAAGACAGACAGACAGTATATTTGGTCTTCGTACAAAATTTGATAGAAATCTACACTTTTGACATAAACACCAAAAACCAAATTGATATATTTATTTCACTCAATTTTTTTATTATCGTGTAAAACTTCTTCCTCCAGATTTTGATGAATCTCAAATTTTATACCTCCCTGACTGTGAAAATTACAATTTTGGAACTATCTCTGTCTGTTTGTCTCTGAAAAGTATCATACAATAACGCTTTGAACTAAACGAATGTAATTTGGTATATGGTCTTTACCCCAAATTAGTAGATCTCTATCAAATTTTCGACTTAATCAGTCGACGGGAAGTCTGCCTGTCTGTCCGTGTTTACGTGAACACGATATCTCAAAATTGTCAAAGTTAGAAATGGGAAAATTTGCATATGGTTTTATCATCAGAAAAATTAGTATCGAATTTTGGTAAAATTCTATCTATTATTGCCTTTTTGTCGGTCTGTATATTCATGTCGATGTGAACGCGATCACTCAAAACTAATGACACAGAAAATGAAATTTGTTAAGTAGTGATTATTCGGGTATCCCAAGGGAAATTTTTTTTTGCAAAATCGAATACTCATACCCTCTATTTTTTTGTATTTCACCTCTGTAGCATAAATAAAAAGTATTATTGCAATAAGAAAACGAAAACCCGTGTCGACTTTAGGTCAAACTTGAACGTGAAATCTTGTACGGGAAATACTATGGAAAGATTGTAAAATGAATGTTTCTTTGGTACATAAGGCACCAATTTATTCAAAGCAGATATTTATTACCATATTACAGTAAAAGAAACATTACTGCACATATTTTCCTTTCAATGTTTCCTTTTTTCAGTCAGGATAGATATTCATGCGTTCTTGTATGCAACGTAGCAAAAATTGTTTTTGTTCCTCCTCAACCGTTATTGAATCATGAAAGTCCTGCATCATTTTTCCGCTCTTTCAGCTGTATTGTTGACTGCTCTAAGCATTGAGACCGTCCTTTTAGCGTCTAGAAACAAAGCGTTATTCGCCCATGAAAAGAGACTCTCGTTGAGAACACCATCATCAATTTTGAGCCTAGAAAACAATGACTGGCTTTTGAATGCCATGAAAACATTGATACTTTTCTCTGTAAAAAGTAACAGGTAACAATTGCGTGATATAAATAAATAACTAAATAAGCAACTACCAAATCAGTGTATCGAACTCACCATACAATGAACCACAAAGTTCTTCCTACGATGGAATGTATCTTTTCTCATGGGTCGAGAAATTTTCTCTATGTAAATTTGCCAGTATTTTTAATTTTCTTCTTTATCTATATCATCATCAAAAAGTGCTAAGACCGCTCTTTTGTCAGTCATGTACCATAAATACTGGCTAAATTTCTGTAAAGCATCTTTCTAGATACTTTCATTCACATTTTCGTAAGCTTTCAAAGATTTCAAAACGCACAAATCTTTATAGGGTGCTTTAAATGCCAAAACGAATTGAAGCCATGGTTTAAAGTAGATTCTCACGATAAACAAGCAGATGTCTAACAGTACTTCCTTATCCTTGGTGTTTAATTTCAGCTGAGAACTAAATAACGATAGTTTTAGGGAGTAAATCACTTCGGCCATCCATCTAGCTTTGTGCATGGCACCCGGAGGTCTGATTTTAAATTTTATTCAGCATCTCCACCTAAAAATACGATAGAAAGTTCGATCAACTCTCGATAGTCATCTCTGATCATAAAATTTTTAAGTTCAGCGCGGTAAAAGTCAAACAAATTTTCAAGTTCGGGTACGGTTCGGAACAATTCCATTGTTTCTCTATAGCACTGTATTTTAGTGAGATCGATGTTTTTCCAATTATCTTTGAGATTTTTAAAGAGTGGAATAACGGGGCTTGTTGTCACTTGTTTAATTTTCACTTCTAATACGTCATTTAATACCAGTTCGTATGCATGATGACGGCAAGCGAAAAAAAGCATTTCCCTGTAAAATGTTTGCTCGAGGAGTGCACAAGCGCCATTGAAACGACCTGTATTCGAAGCCGTAGTATCACAACAGAGAATTTGGACTTTGTCTTCGAGATTTCAATCTAAGATCGCCTTCCAAACAGCCTGTTCCCATTCTTTGCCTGTAGAATTATCCAGTCTCGGCACAGCAATGAGTTGTTCTTTAAGTCCATATGAAATAATTATAGGCAAGCGTTATTCTTTCGATTTTCGAGCACTCAAAGCAGGCAACAGTTTGCATCGGAATGTGAGGTCACTACATCAGGTACCTTGTTTTATAAATCAATTTTTATGTTTTCCTCGCGTTCCATCCGTTTTCTGTTCGGATTCTTAGAATTGAAGTCTTACTTATCGGAAATTCGTCAATGTTGCATCCAAGTGCATCAATAGTAGCTTCAAGAATAAACACAGAATCTCGCATACTTAACTGACACCTGTCTAATGCAACAACTAACTTTGGGGTAGTAAAATCTTTAATCATTACTGATTTACTTGTCCCAGGTTCTGAGCTTTCGATCAGTGTTGGGAATATAATCTTCTTCCATATTCTTCTGAATCCGTATATTTACTAGAATTCAGAGCGGAGTCTTCTTGCAATGGTTCGTAATGACGCCGAGGATTTTGAAGCGGAAACATATTTGATTCGACGAATTTCTTCTCTGACAGCTCGAAGTCGTTCCCTTTCCTCTTTTTCGGTCAGTTTTTTATCCACTCCACCCATGTGACTGGGTTGGCCAGGCTCTCTTTGGCGCTGCAGGGACATTCTATCTTCCTCTATTTTCATTAACTGAAGTGCATAAGCGTGTGAAATGTCGAACAAATTGTCTAAATTAGTTACAAATTCTTGTTGTCGCCGCTTTAATATACTTCCTATAATTTTTTTTTCATTTTTTTGTAAGTCTCTCCAAACTTGATACACGTTAACAAGTTTCCTTACACAATTTGGTAGATATGCGTGCCTTTTCCTAAAAGAAAATACATTAGTGAATAGCGAGATTTGCACTTTCATTAACAGTTGAATTCACTTCATTGTAAAAGAAAACTGCGAGAACTTGTCCATTAGAGGCAAGTTTAGAACACGTTATTTGATGTTTTATGTCCCCTATTAAAAATATCTCTTTTTTAGAACTACGCAATTCCACTGCCATGTTCTGTTCACTGATTAAAAATTATACAAACACCTACTACCACAACACTTTAACATTTGCAGCTGCTTTGTGCTCCGCAACAGACTCGTGTGAGGCTGATACGTGCCAGCGTTTGCTGTCTTAAGTACACAAGTACTGATTGACACGTTTAGATGCAAGTCGGCACGGGTTCCTGTGGTTCAAATTACATGAAACTTTATTTATAATTATTTTGACATAAAAGGAAAATAATAAGAGGGTATGCGAAAAAAACAAACGAATTCCATTTTTTTGGGACGCCCTAGTGTTTATACTATAATTATAAATCTGTACCAGATATTTGATTGCATCGAAAACACTCAAACTGACGGTATACAAAATGCAAACTCGATTTTCTTCCTTCTGGACAAGTTTTCGTTTTCATTTGTTTTGGATTCACAAACCGTTTCCGGTAACCCTCCGATTTAAGCAATCAACAAATTCCTTTGGATATTATATCAAACGCCAAGTAAGAATCACTTCTTTCTTAAGTGCACAAAGCGTTGGATTCTGTGTTCTTTGAGTTCGTTCGATCGTTCATTGATTTAAATCGGCTAAATTCCAAATGGAACGGTTTTTATTAGCTAAATCGTTTGGTTAAAGATCTAGACACCAATGGTTATCTAAGTTGTTTGGTTCAAGATTTAACCGCCATTGGTTATTTAAATCGTTTGGTTAAAACTTTTAACCACAAACAAACTTTAGAAGTCGCCAAAAAGAGTTATTACGTCAGCCTTTAAACAAAATGAGTCTTTCAAATCATCCTGATGTCATAAATTTTAATAACTCTACTTTAAACATTAATTAACAGACAATTCAAGCAGACTACTGAAATTTTGTTGATTCCCTTTGACGAAACATTAAACCAGAAGTCGGTCGGTGGTGGCCTTGGAGCCAGAAGTTTCCCGGCGGAAACACGATTTCACTGAAGATCCGCCGTGTATGGGGCTTCTTGCGGTTGTTTCGGGTCAAATGTCCTCTCTGTAGTATGGTGTGGAAGTTTGGAGAAAGGATGCCTGCTAAGTTGCCGTCCTCGTCATCTGACTTGCGGTTCAAAATGACGACGTCCGTCCAAGATAGCACCGGTGTTGCTTTAAAATGGGACCTTATTATAATTAAACTACACTGGGGAAAAACTGGTTTAACATTACATAAGGAAAACGTCACATAAATTTTAATAACTCTACTTTATTAAAATTTATGTGACGTTTGAAAACCTCGTTCTGACCTAGAAAAACGTGTATTGCACATGTTTGGCATTTTAAAATACTTCTAACTACTATGCATTTAATGGCACTACTGTTCTTGTATTGCTGCTTTTTGCCCAATTCAGGAAGTTTTTTTATTATTGTAGCCACGAGAACTTGTACTCAAAGAAAGTTGTATAATATTTTCATGAAGGGAACTGTAAAACCGTATGATTAAAATATTTGTTAATATCGCTCCAATTCATGTTGTTTCACGATGCAGGATTTACAGTGCATGGATTATATCACTTATTGATTTGAAAATGGTAAAATCTTTCTTGACAATTTTTTAGCTATAAACACGGCGTAGTTAATATTTCCTGTAAGGCATGTTGTCTTATTTCATGAAAAGCATTATGAACCGAAATCTTAGAAAGCCTCGACAAAAAGCCCATTTATATCCCATTTTAAAATTCTCTCTACCATACATATTGTAATGCTGCTTTTTTCCCAGTTTCAAAAGATTCTCATTTTTTAAAAATTATAGCCATGATAACTTTTACTCAAATAAATGTATATTATAGTGACATGAATGGGGCTATAAAGCTTATGCTTAAATAAATTGTCCATATTGCTCTAATTCATGTAGTTTGACGGTACAGGATTTACAGTGGATGGATTCAATCACTTGTTGATATGATTGAAAGTGATAAGTTTACAAAAGGTGAAAAAGTTTTGTAGAAAAGGTAAGGTTCCATTACATGTTATTTTATGAAAATTTCTTATCAACCAAAATCTTAGGAAAATTCGTAAACAATGCATAATCGACTAAATATGAGTAATATAACAAGTGGTCTGTATAAAAATTTAGATTTCGCAATTTTTTCTGTAGTACATTATTGACTAAAACAACATAAAATAAAATTCTTTACGTAATTTTAAAGCACTATTTTAATTGGAAGTATATCCCAGTGTCTAACGGTTGAGAAATTAGCTGTTGGGCCACAATTAGAGAGGACACCCTGTATATATAGCTGTTCCACTTTAACTGTAGTAATATTTTTCCTATTTCAAACAATTTTGATATATTAATTTTTTAATATAGATATATGGTATAAGACGTATTTTTCGTTCCATATTTTATTGTTTATACGACACATAAGATTCTCATCGCCACACCTCTATTTCATGTGTTTACATCTCGTGTATGTCTGCCAGAACAGATTTTCATATCTTACCTTAGGAATTTTTATAATCTCTGAGGCTCTCATAAGTATCATGGTTAGATTCACCAGAGAGTATCCACCCAGTGACTGCGGTTACAGCCCAGGGAAACGAAAGTAATTACAAATTCAACAAATATTACCTTTTCTTTGAGAATCCGCACTGGAAGAAATACATAAATAATTTGGAATATCAAATATATATACAAAAAATAGAAATATAAATGTGAAATATACACATATATATACAAAAAAAGTCCAACTTCTTCGAGAAGGATAAAAATGTAAATAGCCAGTTATGTAAGTAGCCAGTTTTTTTGGAAAGTGAACACGTATTCCAGATCTTGTGACATAAATTAGGGGTTCGTCACTAGATGTATTATCATCAGTTCCTTTTAAATTTTTGGTCATTGCAGGTGGAGATAATACAGTTTCTGGGTTTTTCTGGGTTTAAATGGGCCGGGTTACGGCAGTCCAGGAAAACTGTCGTTTTTCCTACATTAATGTCAATGGTAACTGTTTTATCGGTTCTTCACAACTCTTTATGAGAACCAGTATAAGGTTCATGTAATGGCGGCCACACACGATATATTCTTAAAAAGATGTGAGATGAAGATTTCAGTGAAAGAGGGATGTAGAATTGATCGGTGCAGTGAGCGAATCCCAGATAGCAATTTTAGTTTGCAGCAATCTTGCTCTGCAAATCTGCAAGCTTGCAACAAATTTGTCATGGCAAGAGTGCAAGCTTGATACAAGTTTGCAGCACGTTAACGTTAGCTTCAAAGTCACCACGCTACGAACATGCAGCAAGCTTGTCGTGTCAAACTCACTGCAAACTATAGCAAAAACAGAGTACGAATACAATCTCGGATTAGAACTCGCGACCTACCGCTTGCTAACCTGACTATCTTAACCAATCGGCCAGAGAAGATAGCTTGTGCTAATAGATCGCGCATACGATTTATTTTAAACTCCTTTTCTTGATTTCATTAATTTTTTAAATTTTGTGTTGAGAACATGATTTGAAACCAAAGAGAGGGCGATTTTCTCTAATAACTACGTTTCACTAGTAGAATAAATTATGAAATTAGGGTTCAAAAGTAATTACTTTTAAAATGGGACAAAATTTAAGTTATTATTTTTCAACAAACACTGACCTTTTTTCAGGTTTGGTTTTGTTTATAAACGTTAAAATTTCAACATTAAGAAAAAGGCGATATAGTTTTCTTTAAAGTGCGAGTTCTATATTTAGTAAAAAGATGGAAAATGTTTCAAAATTTTCTTTTATGAAAAAGTTAGTTTTTTCACAAATTATCATTGATTTATTGAATTAATAAAAAGAAGGACGGTCTTGGAGATGCTATTAAAAATCGGGTGTTTTTTTAAAACAGAGACAAAGATTATCTCTTATTGTGCTATCATCTTTGCAGCAAGCTTGCTTTGCTAACGTGCTGTGAATTTGTCATGACACCTTCACAGCAAACTTGCAGTACAAGGATGTGTGGTGCTAGTTGTCTATTTTCGCCGTAATTTCGACTTGTTATTCTGCAGCAGTTTCGCTACAACATCGACGCGTCAAATTTGCCATTACAAAATAATATCAAGTAAAAATCAAATTTGCTGCAAGCGTATATGCTATCTGGGATGTTGCAACAGGATTTATCTGTTGCATTCTATGAGCAAGATCAATGGTGAAATCAATATCACAAGGAGTATTGTCTGATATATCAATCATGTGACGAGGAAGACGTAAGGTTGTACCGTACACAAGTACCGCACAAGAAGATTGCAAATCTTCTTTAACGGCTGTTCAGATACCTAGAAGAATTACGGGGATTAACTCCGACCATCTATCATTTTCATGTGCTTTAATTGTCGATTTTAAATGATGATGAAAACGTTCGACAATCCTATTTGAAATCGGATGGTAGGGAGTTGTTCTGATCTTTTGAGTACCCAGAATGCGATTAAATTCAACAAACAATGACGAACGCAACTGGGATCTTTGATCAGAAGTTATTACAAATGTTCATCCAAACGGAGAGGTCCAAGTATCAAAAATTGTCCGGCAAATAGTTTTTGCTCTGATATCTGAGATAGGTATTGCTTCTGGCCATCTGGAGAAACGGTCAATTATCGTAAGAAGATAATTATGACCTTCAGAGGGTGGCAAAGGACCTACGATATCGATATAGATGTGTATGAATCGGGCGTCGGGAAGAGAGAATGTGCCAGGGGCGTGTTAGTGTGGCTCTAGATTTTTGATCTTTCACATGATTCACAACACCGGACCCATTATTTTATTTGGTATTTCATACTTGGCCATACGTATTTTGCACAAATAAGTTTGCTTGAAGCTGCTATCCCAGTATGCGCAAGGTTATGCAGGTGATCAAATATGAGTTTGAGAAAGGAAGTAGGGACGAACGGACGTGGAAATCCAGTTGAAATATGGCAAAGCAAATTGCAGTCAGAAGTTTGACAGGGTTTGAGTTCCAATTTGAGAGAGGATGTATCATTCTGGAGGAATTTTGAATATCTGGATCATTTTTCTGTGCTCTTGCAAATTCTTTAAAATTTAAAATTGGAGATTTTGTAATAGAATCAACTTCGATTCTAGAAAGTGCATCTGCAACTGTGTTCTGAGAACCTTGGGGGGTTTCCATAATCTCTGCGGCGCTCATAAGTACCATGGTTGGGTTTACCACGAATACACTGTCTTGTCTCAAATGAATGCATAGAATAGTTTCACTGGATGGGGTGGCAAGGCGTATGCTTAAAGAATTAGTAATATGGCTCTAATTCATGTAGTTTAGCAATATAGGATTCACAGTGGATGGATTCAATCACGCGTTGATATGATTTAAAATGGTCACATAAAAAGTGATGAAAACGTTTCTTGCGAATTTTTATCTGCAAACATTTTGTAATTAATATTTGTTCTATAACATCTTATATTATTCTATGGAAAAGACTTATCAATTAAAATATTAGAAACACTCGGAAAAAATCGAATACAATGCACAAATATTCTGATAGACATCAAGAGTTTGAAATATTTTCTTATTTGAGGAAAAACAAGCTAATATCATTCTGTTTCTGCATCTAAGAACTTTAATGGTCGAATAAGATAAACTTCAGCATTTCAATAATAATATAAACTAAGCATCTCAATAATAACAATCAATAGTAAGTTGCCAAGAAATTTTTATTTTTATTTATTTATGAAATTAAAGTTGTACGGCAATAGGAAAACTCTCCAAAACGCACTATTTTCTATATCTCCAAATATTTACGACAAGGTTTTTGCAACGGCATAGATTACTTGAGGTAATAACGACTTGTTAATTTCCAATTGAATTGACTGCTTGGTGGTTCAGACATTGAAGTCAGTAGAGTTATTAGCAAATAATTTAGGAATTTCACCTACAATCATTGATCAGTGGGCATCGCTATGATACTGAAAAATGTATCCGTATGATATCGGAAGTTTAAAAAATATTTATAATTAAAAAAGTAAATTAATCTGTAAAATAAAATATCTCAGTACTCTACTGGCCAAAAGTGTTGCAACATTTTTAAAATGCGAAACATTTGGAGATAATTTGAATACAATGGTTCACAATCAGTTGTGGTGAATCGTGGGAACTCACATTTCGCATTGAATTATTCTATGGTCACGAGGGCATTTAGGGGACAAATCATAAAGTGATGAAGAAGAAAATGAATTTACCTCATCCCCATTCTTTAGAAAGATCATAATGATTTGAAACTTTCATCAATGGTTATGTTTCCTACGCATGTTGCTTACATTCATTTTCGTCAAAATAGCGTGTATATTAGGGTTGCAGAAAAAACTCAAATTTTTTTCATTTAGCTATACAGATGAAAATTTGCGAATTGGTGTGAAATTAAACGAAGAAAAAGAGGAGAAATTAAATGAAATCTTAAGTGTTTGCGTCGGCGTTAAAAATCTGAAAAATTGACGAAAATCGACTGCTTTTTCATAATTTTTTAAATTGTAAAATTTCTCTCTATCTGTTTATTATAGCATTACCTGTTAAGTATTGATCTCCTTAAGAACAATAAAATTTATTTTATCGACACCGGCCCATAATTTCTGGTGGCATTTTCCTTACAAATTTGAAAAAAATATGTGAAATTACTTCAATATGCAATTTTTAGTTCCTAACCGTCAACATAAACTTCATACATCCCCCTTGTCGACGAATGTCAACAAATCGATGTATATGCATGAAAAAGTTTATTTAGGTTTAAAAATATATCATTGTCGTATGTTTAATCTACTAATTTAATTGTTGAAAAATCCAAATTTTTGGATTGCCATTTTCAATAGTTTTGATTGCATCAGAGTTCATTTACATGTTAATATTTACATGTTTAAATTTTCCATTTGCTCTTAGTATCTATAGTATTTTCAATTTTTTACATTAAATTTTAGATTTGATTTAATTAAAGATTAATTTATTTCATAGATATGTTAGAGTTTTTCCACATTCTACTTGCATGCATTAAGCACTATTACTTATAGGACCATAATTAAAATTTGTTTAAATAATAAACCTTTTGATACATAACTATTTCGATACATAACATGCTGTACAAATACCTATCGGAATAAACCCGGAAATATTTTCTCTAAATGTCTTAGCATAATCCTCAAGTTTATTGAAGACGAAAATTTTGCATGGATTATAAAAAACAACAATAAAGTTATTGAATTCATTAAAAATAATAAAATAGGTACAATAGAAACCTATGAATTCCAAGATCTCTTCACAAGCATCCCTCTTGATAAACTACCAGAAGTGTTAATGAATTATTTCTACGACCTAAAAAACTTGCTTAACATCCCAATAAACTTCTAGAAAGATGTTACAAATTACTGTATTTATAATAACTTTATTTTTAATGGGGAAAATGTCTTACAGCAAATTTAAGGCATCCGACAAGAAACCAGCTTTTCATATCTACTGTTCAATTTGTTTCTGCCCTTTTATGAACGTAATATCGCTATTAATTTGAATTCAGGTTTTATTCATTGATGACCTTATTATATTTAACAATAAAGATTTCGATGCAACAAACTTAAATTAATCCAAACCAATATCTTTCAAGAGCATGTTATTTTTCTGGATCTAATTATTAATTGCCAAAATACTTTATAAATTAATATTTATGACAAAGGAAAAAGAGTTTAAATTCAACGTCAATAGATACATTTTTTGGAATTCAAATATCTCTTTTAAAATTTAGGAAAACATTATCATAAATCAACCCATTAGGATTAACAAAACATGCAACGATAGAAATTCTATTAAAAATCGAATTCAGCACCTTAGAAATAACCTTAATGGTTAGAAAATTCCTACCTCTTTCTAATTGGTGTACCTTCTTATTTGTCTTTTTATTGTTTAGTAATGTATTATATGATATTCTTCAAATATTATAATGTTTATATTTAAAAAATACAAAAAATTATAAAAAATGAAAAAAATTATTTACACTTTCTATTCATGAGGTCTACTTGGTGATAATTCATAGGTATGATTGGATTAATTAGCAGGTAGTTTAATGCCTTCTTATCTAATGTCTGAGATTAAGAAATTTTCAGCAAGATTATGATATATCTATTTTTTAATTATGGTATATGTATAAGGTGCTCATATGATTTAATTGTTTTGGCAATTATGTATATGTAGAAGATGATTTGTTTGATTTGGCAATGGAATATTTTATTATGGTAAGAGATCTATTTATATCATGATTGAATAAGTGATTTGATGTTCCTTTTCATTGTTTCTAGAAGGGTAACATTTAATTTGGATATAAGTTTATTTTCATACTTCAGCAATTATTGTTGCATTCGATTTAAGAATTAATTTTATGAAGTTTTATGAGTTAAAGATTTTAGTGACTGGCAATTTGGTTTACATTTTTGTAGGTCTTTGCTCGGTGATATACTATTATGGTATGTTGTATCATCTTTAAAATTTTACCATAGTTTCTTCATTAAATAGCATTTGAGTTATTTGTCTGTACGGATTTGGTACATGGAGAGTCAACTAAGGGAAATTTTATGAATGGTACAGTAAACAAAAAAGTAAAAATATAATAAAGACAAAAGGATATTGCAGCTATTATACCTAAAAGTGGCGATTATTGAGAGATTGATACTAAAAATTAATTTAGTTTACATTCTTGTGATGATATTGATGAAGACTATCATTCTGTATTCGATTTTCATAATGTCAATAATAGTACTCAAAATAATAATTTTAGAGATTTGAACTGTCTTTGTGGTGACACTATAGAGGGATATGATATCGGATATAGAGTTATTAATACAAAAAAATATAAAACGAAGATTTTTTGGAATTCAAAATGCAAATATAAAAAAAATAAAATTAGCTTCCCCTACTTCACATTCTATATTGCAGCTCAAAAGCAATAGGAAAAAAATAGATAATAATGAAAAGATTGACTATTTAGAAAATTTAAAATTCAAAAGATGTAATAATAATAGATGCAAAACAGGTGTAATGATTAATGAAACACAATTAGATAATAGTTCAAAATTTCTTTTTTGTAAAAATTACAATTGTATATATATGATGAAATGTAAAATTTGTAATTTCAAATATATAGGACAAACTTCTAATACAATTAACTTAAGAATTAATCAACACTGTTCAGACACTATTAAATTTGAAAACGACAAAAATATTCTTCATAAAATAGAAATTGGGCATTTTAATGCATACGGTTTTGAAAATGTAGAAATTAGTATCATCAAGATAGTTCACTATCTAAAAAATATTTTTTTATAGATTACTACAATTCTATTTATCCATAAGGACTCAATGCATTGTATTTTGGTAAAAAAACATTTTGAAAGTAATTAATAGTAATAATTCTCATTACTTTTATAAAGTAGAAGCATCGAATATAGAAAAAAAGGCATAGTAAATCTAGTGTAGCTAGACATAAGAGAGATAATAGAGATCTTAATGTTATCAATAAAGATTTAATGGAACTTGGTAACAGTTTTGACAAAGATATTTACATATAAAATTATTAAACGATATATGTTTGAATTAAATAAAAAAAGAAATAATAGCATGTAGCGAATTAATAATGGATAATATGACAAATTCACATGGAGTGTACTTGATTAGAGATATCCTCAAATGTATTCATAAAAAATTCAATTTATCTAATAACACTTACAATAAGAAAGATATTGAATTCTCTAATTTTCTTTAAATGAACAAAAAGTATGACAACTGTAAATTTTCTGCTATAGTAGATAACCATATTAATTGTTTCCCTCTAAAAATATTAAAATTAAACGTGCATTTAAATGTAACAAACAATTAGGGAGAATGATTTTTAACTATTATGATGTAAAAGAAAGTAATATGAGTGATGATTGCAACTGTATAAAATATAATAATTTCTCGAATGAAGATATTGGACATGTAATTACTGGAGCTTTGAATATTGTTAGAAATGAACAACTTAGAGAATTAATGAATAAAGGTACAAAGCATCGCTTGGTTCTAGCTAATAGTAATGAAATTATTAAAAAGCAAATTTAAAAAAACATTGAAAATTTATATTAAATATGGCGATTAAATATAGTCTGCCTTTAGAGACATTTAATGAATACAAACAAAAAAATTTATTAGATCTTGTTAAGTACCCCAGTAGCACAGAAATATTATATAATATTTGCACAATGTTGTACAATATTATGAACACTGAGGAGCACCGAATACCGTAATAAAGTATTGTATTGTATGTATCAGTATTTCCGAGATACTAATTTTTCACAAATAATATAAAAACAATATTTATAAAAATATTCATTTTAACTCAGGATATCACTCGATTGGAGGTTTAATTTCAAGAACATGACTGGAACAATTATTCTTTAAGATGATGAATATCATATATCATACTATACAATAAAATGCATATGATATTTTGATTTCTACATTAATCAGCATTGCTCAATATTTTAAGGTGAAGTTATTCTTACATTCTACAGATGGCAGCATGATAATACCGTAACACTATATTAATCAACGTTGAATCTTATAAATATTTTATTTTGAAGTGAAGTTATTCTTACGGTCGACAGATGGCAGCATGGTGATACCGTAACACTATATTAATCAGCGTTGAATCATATTTGTCCAAAAAATATTTTACAAAATGTTCATTTGAATAATAATGTTTACATAATCATTTTGTTTTACTGTATATAAAAGGAATGAAGATTCCGATAACGAAGTTAACCATAAAACATCTCTCACATGTGGATTATCCATTGTTCTGTGAAAAAAAATTGAGTGTTAACCTCATTGTAAAAATATGCACGTGATTTTTTGTTGCGAATCTTGTGTTTGATTTTCAATCAATACTCTAATCATAAATGGCGTCTCTTAATACATTGAAAGAGGAATAAATAAATTTCAAAATTATTTTAAAACCTTTCAAACATATTACTAATTACTCTTAAGCCTTACTGTTTAATTTATTAAATTAGCAAACTTAGATATAAGAGCTAAAATTGCTTCCTCTTTCACTTCAAATTTCATTTTAAACTAGAAATTGGAACGATAAAAGATAATTTAATTAAAAAGACTATTGAGAATTAATTGTGAATGTACATGAAATTTCGTAGAGATCCGAACTCTGTAACTACATTTTATTATCATCATTCACGCTTTCTGCTGCAAGTCTCTCTGGCTCAGTAGTAAGTTGCCGGCTTGCTAAGCAAAAGGTCCCGGGTTCAAAGCTCGCTGTAAGTAGAGGTTCTAGGTACCGGGGGTGCAGGCGGCGTTATGTAAGTAGAGGTGTTTATAAATAAGAAAGTGTTACCCGGAAGTTCAGCCCTTAGGAATTAAGTAAGTAATATTTTTCCATGCTTCTAAAATGTATTTTTAAAATATTCAATATATTATTAAATTATAAAATATTATATATAATTTTATTCAGTTTAGTACAATATTATTTAATATGGTATAATATTATACAGTATTATATGACATTATACAATATTTTATAATATTATTTAGTATGGTATAATATTATACAGTATTATATTACATTATCCAATATTATGAAAAAAACATTGTACAGTATTGAAAAAGTCTTTCGTTTTACACTGCTTCAATATTGGGAAAAATATTGTACAATATTACTTTTTCGAATTTTATGATATAAAACAATATCTTGTGCTACTTCGGTATAACTTTAAATCCCATGACTATATTAGATATCTAGACATTAAAAAACAAATAAAAGAGTTGTAAAGAGACTTTGTAATAGTCTATATCGACAAAGTGCACAGTAACTTTTCTATAATATGTAAATATTATTACAAACAAAAACTTAATGAACATTTAATTAACAGCGATAATTATCATGAGATAAAACTATGTGACAGAGAAATTTCTAATAGAATTCAAGTCTTCCATAAAAAACTAGTTATTCAGTATATTAAAAAAGATTATCCTCACATCTTTCTAACTCAGAATTTCACAAGAGTCCTCTTAAATTTAGAAATATTACCAATGGCTCCAATACTTACGAGTATATTACAAAATCTTGCAAATTCTTGCAAAAATACATACCGACAATCATAGAGGATTTAAATTAGCGAAGAGATACAATTATTGTAAATAATAGTGTCGAGATTGTAAATGAATCAATGATGTAGGCATATCTAGTGTACAAACATTTGACTTCCAGGATTTATTTAATAGTCTAGATATTGAAGATTTGATTAATACCTTAGTAAAAATACAAAAAGATTTTAGTCTTAAAAGATATTAGCATTAATAAATATAAAACTCTTATTAATCTTGTACTAAAAGAAAATTATATTATTTTTTATAATAGGATTTTACCATCAAATTAAACGGTTACCTCAAGGAGGTCCAGCTAGTAATGGTTCAGTAATTATATCATGGCTTCAATTATTGAAGTTCATCCAATATTAGGAACAGGTACCGCATCCGCATATTTTGAAGCTAAACAAATAGCTGTAATAAAATATCTATTTCCATTTGGAGTTGTCGGAGCAGGACCGCATGCGTCAAAGATTATTTTAGAAAATAATTCTGAAATGATGGGTACTAAAATCAAAGGAGCTTCTGTTTTATCATTAGATTTTCCCACTATTTGACAAGGATCACATGTTTTTACAAACTCTTCTACTGCTTTATAACAATTAGACCAATAAAAGTATCTTGCTAATCTACCTTTAGTTTTAACGGCGCTTAAAAGTCCGGAAATACTATCATGACATAATAACATGATTTCATCCCTATATTTTTCTGGTACAACAATTAGTTCTCTTTAATTTTCATTTTTATCAATTTTTTTCGAGAACAACCTGTTTTCTTTTATTATGAAATCTTTTGTTTTGCTTATTCTCATTTTTAGCTTCGCTAAGCAATGAAGCTAAATCTCTGCTTTGTTGTTTAGATTCAATAAATTCCTTAAAATTATTTTCAATTTATTTCTTAATTTCCATATATTCTTCATCAACTTGTGGCAAAATATCTTCATCAATTTCAATATGCGACATTTTTTCTGGTTGCTCCACTTCGGAATTTTTGTTTCGATCTTCTTCACTAGACCTTTTTACTTGAGATCGTGCGAAAACAGCATTTGCATTCTCTAAATTAAGGAATGGTTTATCTTTAAACAACTGAGCAGCTTTGTTACCCGATACATATCTTCCAGGATCATTTGTAACAACAACGTCCTTTGTTTCTATATGACCAAATTCGCAATTAATTTCAACTTCCGCTAAAGGTAGGCACACTAAATGGTAATTTAAAAGTTATTGTACCCTAACATGTTCCCCAGTCATTTTTACATAATATATAAATTTTTAAGAAATCTATCAAATAACTTTTGGGGTATTCATAAAATTTGTGTTTCATTTTGAATCAGAATTCGCAAATATTTCTTTTTGCAAAATACCAAGCTTATGAAATGTTGTGTTTCATTACGAATCACCATTTGCAAATACTTTATTTTTCAAAATACCCAGTATTTAAAATTTTATATATTTTATTTTGAAACACCATTCGCAAATACTTTTTCAACAAAACACCCAGTTTTAGGATATTTATAATTTTTATGTTTCATTTTGAATCAGCATTTACAAATACATCTCATCTAAAATATTGAGCTTACGGATATTTATAAATTTAATGTTCATTTTTAATGAACATTCTCAAATACTTTTTTTGTGCAAAATACACAGTTTTTCGGTATTTACCCAGACCTTGGTTAAATACTCGGGTATATATCTAAAATTATTTATCTATACACTGGGTATTCACACACCCACATCACTATTTGCACATACGTTGTATTTATTGACTTCAAGGAGCATTCAAATCAAATAAAGAAATATCGAACACCGAGTATGGCCGTGACCGCGTAGCAAACAAATGTACAGAGAAACAGGCAAAATGTCGAACTGTCGTGTTGAAACAGGATCTCGCTTTTCTCAGCCAATTATAGGGTCAGCCACTCAATTTTCTCTTTCTTAATGTGAAAATAAATTCGTTCCATAAAGAACTTTCATTCCTTAAAAATATATCCTTGCTAACGCGCAACTTTGAAATGCTTTTTGTTTGATAAATTATTTATTTCTAACTGCAGGAAGCTACAACACTATCTTTCCTATGGTAAATTCATTTGTCCATGTATGTATGTATTCTTACTACTGTATAGCTTCTATCGGACCAGAATTTCAAAAGTACTTAGGATGAAAAAGTACTTGACATCTATGCAACCGGTAAATAAGAATAATAAAAGCAGTTTTAAGAGAAATACTTTTATTGGTGTGCAAAAAGTTAGAATTTGCCAGTTTAATACTTTTCTACTATTCAGTCTTTAATTTATAACTCATTATTAAGAATGTTAAACAATGTGGAAATGAGTTCTTGACAAATTCATTACTAAATGTTGCAACTCTTTTGGCATCAAAATTTAATTTAATTAGCAAATTAACCGACAATTAAGTTCTGAAAATATTAAAATAATATATTGTCATCGAGAACTCTGAAGTGTAGAAAATTTCAAAATTCTAGCGTGTCAAGAAGTGAATAAAAAATTCATCATAAAATTACCATGTTTACAAACATGAAACATTCGTTTTCAAATCCCCTATCAGAAGACGCCGTTCATGCGACACCAAAATTTAATGAAACAAATCGATCAATGGATTTAATTTCTAAAAATATTAAAATAGTGTAATGTCCTCAAGATTACACAAGTGTAAAAAATTCATAACTCTAGAACACCAGGAAGTCAGTGAAAGATTTATTAAAAATTCCATCTTTAAAAACATGAAACAAGTCAAGCAATAATGAAAGCATTTAATAAATTTTGGTTGGTATCGAGCATCTTCCAAGAGGAAGCAAGCCATCAAACCCCTTTTTAACAAATTTAAGCACATTGTGCTTAGATTTGTTAATCTAAGTGTTAAAGAGGGAGTTGAAATATTGATGAATAATTTCTTCCCACCTAATATCATTACTGACATATCGAGTATCTACACTCGTATGGGGAACAACATGGAGGATCTCTGCATTCAGGAGATGGATAGTGAGTTTTACAATTTAAAGAAAGGTAAAGCCCCGGGGTCTGTATCAGCTTGATTATCGTATATGGATGGCCATATATGAATATCATGAAACCATTTTAACAAAAAATTTTAATAAGAGTTTTATTATAATTATTTCCCAAAACGCTTGAGACAGGGTAAGATCTTCTTCCTTCGGAGAGCGGGTAAGGATCCCTAATCCTGTAATGATTATCGACCAGTCTGCCTCCTCACGACTAATGGCAAAATTCTGGAAGGCCTTTTCCAGAATCTCTAAAATATTTATTTAAATGAGATAAATATTAATCAAGCCAATCTGTATGGTTTCAGAGAAGGGAAAAAGTGCGAAAAAGCTCTTATCAATATCGTTATTAAAATCAGGGAGATAAAAGAAACAAATAACTGTGCATTAATTTCCGAAGAATGTAAAAGCAGCTTTTGATAACATGGAGTTTCGGTACTTTTTCACATCTTAGAATTTTATAATATGAGGCCTTTTTACATAAATTTTATTTATTACTACCTGCTGGACAGGTATGTTGTTTTTAAGGATGATATTAAGAAAACAAAACAAATTTGTTCGAATGGTTGTCCACAAGGTTTTGTTATATCAACCAATTTGTGGAATCTATACATGAATCAACTTTTAAGTCTGAATAGTGACAACTTGTTTTTACAAGCCTTTGCTGATGACCTTGGCTGAATCGGCAGAGTCCGGAAAGAATTGTAGAATAATGAAATAAGGCACTGGACGCTATTGCCAATAAATTGAGAGAATTTAAAATTGACCTGCCGGTCGAAAAGTTTCAGTGTCTCGCTTTCAGATCTCATGTGGACTTCCGACAGAGACGTGGGAAAAGTGTTTTAAATAGAAATCCCATTTTTAAGACCAAAGTTCAAAGTGTTAAAATAGGGAACTCTCTGAAATATCTGGGAATTCTGCTGGATAGCAGATTGACCTTGTCTAATCATATATTGTCCTTTCATAAAAATATTTACAAAATGACTAACAATTTTAATAGGTTCATGAAAGCGAACTGTAATATAAACACCAATTTATTTGAATTCTGGTACATTAGTGTTATTGAATCAGCTTTACTCTATGGTGCTTGCGTCTGTGGCGGAGTCCAAAATTTTAACAAATTAATCGTCTTCATACCGTTCAAAGAGTTTTTCTTTTAAATCTTCTAAGACCAATAAAACAACTGACACACACGCGCGTAATGTCCTGTCCGGTCTCCCTCCCTCCCTTACATATTAATTTCAATTATAAATACCATAAGTTTTAAATTTTGTTCTGTCGCTCAAAAGAACTCGATTGAACAATTGAATTGGATAAATTGGATCACTATTTGTCTCTTTCCGGAATTCTCCTGGATGCCAGGGTTTGAAACTTACCAAAGAGACTGGACCATAATATTTTTGACATGTAGACGGACGGGTCCAAGATCGCTGGCGGTGTTGGATTCTCCGTGTGCATAGTGAACAAAGAAATTCAGCAGAAAATAATTTGTCATAAACTTTAACCAAATAATACTGTTTTCCGGGAGGAGTTGGTCGATCTTGAATTGGCCTGTGACTGGGCAGTTTAGATTAATACTAAAATTAATACTTTCACCGGTAGTAAATTCTCCATCAATGCCCTAAAAAGCCTTGGGACAAAATAAAATTTTGTTAGGTCAATTAAAAATAAGTTTAGCTTACCGAAGTAGCTAGTTCGACTCACCTGGGTGAAAGCTGACGCTGGGATGCCAGGAAATGATCTCGCCGTCCAAATTTCCAAGCTGGCAATCACTAATGGAAAGTTAATGAATATCCCACTTCTACACTCTCAAATAAAATTACAGTAAAAAATAACTTTATTGCAAAGCTGGAATTATTGATATACACAATACCAATCAGCATGAGGGACCTGGATCAGGGCTTACGTACCTCGTATGGATGAAAAAAGGTTAAATTTTAGTAAATATATCTGATACTTTCTCACGGGATATGGACCTTTCTCCTGCTATCTCAGAAGATTTAAAATACTATCTTCCCCTTATTGCGCATGCTGGTTACTTGGTGGTAGGAATCGCATGTACTTGAGTTGTCGTCGTGCAAAAAATAACCCCTAAAGTTTCACTTTAGGAGACCCACAGAGATTTCTAAGCCACTGTGGCTCGAAAACATTTTGTCTTGCAAAATTAATCCTGACAAGCTGATCTTTTGTTTTAAAAATTTCGAAGCTATCTGTGATCGTTTGAGTTCAGTGTAAATTCTTTTAAACTTTTATTTTCAAATTTTTAATTTTTAAGCTTTTAACATTTTTAAATTTTAACTCAAGCAGATATTTTTATTTAGTTTTTTTTAAACTGTGCCATTTTAATCACTTTTACCCCATTTTATTGAGGTGTTTTACATTTCTATATCTTGTGTTTTTATGATTATTTGATGTTTGGAATGGTCGAGGATGATCGTTTCGGGGCGTCTGTGTCTGATTTCTTTACTAGTTCCTATTATTGATGTTTACTGGCTGGTTTTTGATCTGCTTGCTCTTTAGCTTTAGGTAGCGCTTCCGGCCTCCGGTTTAGACTTCCGGTGACTGACTCTGTTCTTCGGATATTTATTTAATTTGATTGACTTTTAGGGTTCTGTTTTCTGAGGAAAGGGAATTGTTTTAATACTGAATTCTTCTTTCTTGGCTAGCCCCTTCTCGTATTGATGTGTTTGTTTGAGTGTGTTTATGTGTGTTTATTTAATTTGACGTTTTTCAAACTATTTTTTGGTGTATTTTATCTACTACTCTTTCTACGCTCCGACATTTCGTTTATCTTCTCTTGGCCGTTTTCGGCCGATTGAGCTGTTGCATCATTACTTTAATTTGTATTAATTGCCACCCGGTTCCTGGGTGTCGTATGTATTAGTCATAGATAATTAAGCTGTAGCTATGATCTCACAGTCTGAGCTATCATTACTGACTGGCAGAATATTGTATTTATATTTATTTCGATGCCTTAAGCCAATTTTGGCATGCTGGTTCGGAGTGTGTTGTGAAAAAAATTAAATCTCTGCTACAGTAATTTGGTGCTCCAACAAACCATAACTAGAATTTTCAGCATCTAATAGCCCAATCAAAATATTACCTAGGAATCATGATGAAAATATCTCCGAGGCAATACATGTCTCTGTGATGTCATAATAAATTTACGCTTCCAACTTTTCGAAATAAATTGGATGTTTAGAAGCTGAATGATTCTTCCAAAGATTTATCTTGCGATTTCCTTCAAAAATGGAGAGTGGTGTGTGGTAGGCGTATCTAGGATACTGACATATCTAGGAGTCATAAGCTTTCATTTCAAATAAAAATTGCCGAAACCGGTCCAGTGGTTGTGGCTTCAGTGATCTGCCAGGCATTTCCCCCATACAGAATGCACGATGAAGCAGTGTGTTTTAGATTCCTCTTGAAAATGGAGGGCGGAAGAGGGGGAGTTTCCATTTATGACATATCTAGACGTCATAAGCTTTCATATGAAATTAAATCTTTCGAAATCGAAAATGGTTGGTGCTGGGAGACTAGGCCTTTAAATTTTATTTTAAATATATAGATTTTCACTATTTCAAAACAATTTATTTTTATTACACTGGCTGATGTTATTATATCTTTCTGTTTTAGGCTCAATTCGCAATTGTGTTCCAGTACTTTCTTCACCTGTGCTTTTTCGCTCACAACAGCTGCAAACTTTCGCCGCTTTTGGTTGTAGTAAATCTCGGACCTGCCGTCATATACTTCGGACTCTTCATGCACTATTATTTGAACTCTTACAAGCAGCCTTCTGGAATATCTAAGTACCGAAGAGCAAAATTTATACCGAAAAAAGAAAAATAAATAGTATTCATTTGTTACTCGTGTATTCTCATTTATTTAATAGAAACACTATACCTATTCTCTTCAATATCGATGTCAAATATTTTTCACTTGCCCTCGGTTTTGAAATATGATATGTATGAATGAAATGAAATCATTTTTGAGCGTCAGACTAGACCTTTAGACTGTCACAATACTTCTCGAGCCTGAATCCATTGGATTTCCATATTTAAGAATAACTGAAGCCTTTGTATGATAGTCATTGAGTTTCCATGCGCACGGACAAAGAGGCAGACAGACAGTGTAAAAGGTGTTCGTGCAAAATTTGATAGAAATCTACACTTTTGGCTTCAACATCGGAAACCAAATTGATATTTTTAGTTCATTCCATTTTTTTATTCTCGTGAAAAAATTTGACCTCGAGGTTTGATGAATCTCCAAATTTTATACCTCCTTGACTGTGGAAAACACAATTTTGGAACAAACTCTGTCTGTTTGTCTCAGAAAAGTATCATACAATAACGGTTTGAACTAAACGAAAACAATTTGATATCTGGTCTTTACCTCAAAACAGTAGATCTCTATCAAATTTTCAACTTACTTCGTCGACGGAAAGTCTGTCTGCCTGTCCGTGTTTCCATGAACACGATATCTCAAAATTGTCAAAGTTGGAAATTTGAAATTTTGCACATGGTTTTATCATCAGAAAAATTAGTATCGAATTTTGGTGAAATTCCATCTAATATTGCCCTTTTGTCGTTCTGTATATTCCCGTCAATGGGAACTAGATTTCTGAAAACTAATGACACAGATACATAAAATTTGAAATGTAGTGTTTGTACTATAATTATAAATCTGTGCCAAATATTTGATTCCACCGAAAACACTCAAACGGAAAGTATCCAAAATACAAACTCGATTTTCTTCCTTACGGACGAGTTTCTTTTTTATTTGTTTTGGATTCCCAGACCGTCTCCGGTAACCCTCCGATTTAAGCAATCAGTAAATTGTTTTGAATACTATATGAAACACCAAGTTTGAACCAATTCTTTCTTAAGTACATAAAGCGTTGAATTCTATGCTTTTGAGTAAATTTATTTTTTTTAAATATTAAAACGTCTGAATTCCAAATGGAACAATGTTTATTAGCTAAATTGTTTAGTTAAAGATTTAGACACCAGTGATTATCTAAGTTGTTTGGCTAAAGATTTAACAGCCAGTGATTATCTAAATCGTTTGGTTAAATATTTTAACCACAAACAAGCCTTCGAAGTCGACAAAAAGAATTATTACGTCAGCCTTTAATCAAAATGTGGCTTTCAAATAATCTTGAAGCCATCAATTTTAATAACTCTACTTGAAACATTAAAGCCTGGGCTAAGATTGGAAGAAAATTTCTTCCTTCTTCGACTGTTTTTTCAACGGAGGAGATTATTTCTTTCCTAGTGGTCGAGACACACAACTTCAAAATCTCCCATCCCTGGTTCGATCCCCGAGTGTCCTCACTCGGCGAGCTTTCCTTTTTAAGTTAGATGGTGCACGGGAGACAAATTCCACATGCCCCCTCTCATTACCAGCACAAAAATGGTTTTCACCAATCAGGAAAAAGCCGAAGCAATTGCAGATAGCTTAGAGAAACAGTTCCAACTGAACGAACTCTCCCCCCCCCTCACCGAGGCACTGGTTCAGAGAAGACTTAACAAATTCTTTAAACGCCACCCTACTGACAAAATTGAGCCATGCAAGCCATCTGAAATCGTCCGAATTATTGGCAAACTGAAAAAAGGTAAATGCCCTGCCATTGATGGCTTCACTAACCTCATGTTACAGAGACTACCTGTTGGCGCCTGTATTGCAAAGATTTGTGTTACTGTAACCCCAACGCCAGTTTGGCGGTTATTCTGTAAGAATGTTTGTTTTTTGTCAGATTGGCTTCTGCCATTCGTTCGTGTTGGTCGGATGTCTCCATTCGGGAGCATCATACTCAATAAATTACTAAAAAATATGGAATTCGTCTAAATCAATTGTCGTTTCGTAATTACAGTTCATTAATCAAAAGGACCACACATAAGATTGGTCCAGTCGCGCCGGACTTGTTTGTCTGTCGAAAAATCTTGAATTTCGCTTCGAAGAAGAAAAACAAGTATGTCGGTCTCTTCAGACGACGAACCGTTGGCTCAATTAAAACGGAAGTGCAACCTTCGGTTGACAAACTTTCAAACGAAAATAAATAAACTGCAACTGTATTTGAATGACCAAGCGTCAAACAATGACATTTTTATGATACAGAGCAAACTGGACAGTGTATTAGAATTATGTGCAAAAATAGAATGTTTAAAATTGGATTACTACGATATTACCGAAGATGAACAAATAGCGGATAACGACGCTGAATTCGAAAAGATGGAAGATGACTTGGAATATTTGAAGGTAAGCTTTCAAAAAATATTATTCCAGTTGAATACTGCTGACAATGTTCAAATGCATAAAAGTAGAATGCCTAATGAGGTTTTTGTAATACTGCCTGATGTAAGCTTACCTGAATTCAATGGAAATATTGATAATTGGAGTAATTTTAAAGCACAATTTGATAGTTTAATAACTAATAATTCCACCTTAAATGAAACTCAAAATTTTTTTTATTTGAGATCAGTGTTGAAAGGAGATACTAAGCTGGTGGAAACTCAGGAAGATACCTTTAATTCTTTGATGAAGGTATTAATTGATAGATATGAAAATAAACGCTTAATTGTTAGCAATCATATTTTGAATATATTAAATATTGAAAAGATTCATTTAGAATCTGCTAAAGACTTGAGAAATCTGGTGGATACAATAAATAAAAGTTTAAGAGGTTTGAAACTTCTTGAATTAGAAGCAAATGAATTAGTACACCAAATTCTAATTAATGTCGTCATTCAAAAAAATTGATAAAGAAACTCGAAAGCAATATGAAATGTCTTTAACAACTAATGAATTGCCTAATTGGGATAAGTTTATTGAGTTCCTGCGAAAACGTTCACAAGTCCTAGAAAATATAAATGGAACTCGTCAACAAACAAGAGTGAAAATAACAAGCTATGGTAAAAATAAAAACTTTATGCTGAAATCAACAAGTAAAAATATATGTATGTTGTGCAAAGGTGGTCATGCCATTTATAATTGTTCTGCTTTTCTAGAAATGACCCCTTTACAAAGATTTGATATAAGTAAGAAGCATAAACTTTGTCTAAACTGTCTATATAATTCCCATAAACTTTCTGATTGCAAGTCTAAATATTCTTGCCCTTTTTGTCAAGGTAAACATAATCGTCTTTTATGTCGAAATCAAAATATTGGAAGTGCGCCAAATGCAGATATGACGCCAACATTGCAGACGGGCGAGACACCGTCCCCTTCGCATCCGGTGACCCCCGAACTGTCGACTCCTTCCGTGGGAGGAGAATCAACCTTGCATACACTTTCGTCAACAAATAAAATAAAAAATGCTGCGCTTCTTTCAACAGCTGTTGTTTGGGTGTATTCTCCTATTAGAAGTGGTTATGTCCAAGGAAGAGTTCTTCTCGACTGTGGATCCCAATCACATTTCTTAACGTCGCAGTTCGCTTCAGAATTGGGGTTAAGTAAGCGAAAAATAAATGTTCCAATCAGCGGTTTAAGCGGATCAACAACAAATGCAAAGTGGATAGCTAGCACTATTATTTGTAATAAAAATTCGTCCTTTTCATCTTTAATAGATTTATTGATTGTTCCAAAAATAACAGATTTCGTGCCATCAAAAGTTCTTGATATTGGGCAATTAAATATACCCAAACGTTCGGAATTAGCGGATCCTAACTTTGACCAACCAGGGAAAATAGACATGCTTATAGGAGCTGAACTGTTTTATAAAATAATTAAAGATGGAAAAATTCACTTTTCTTCAAAATTGTCATTTCAAAATTCAGTATTTGGGTACATAGCAAGTGGAACCGTCGCATCGAATCATTCCAAACAATTATGCTGTTTAATTTCCCAGGGAGAAAATATTGAAAATACCTTACAAAAATTTTGGGAAATCGAAGAATTGTCTGGCGAACGCCCATTGAACAAAGAAGCAGAAATATGTGAAATCCATTTCCAAAAAACTCATTGTCGTGATAAAAATGGTAGATACATTGTACAAATGCCCTTAATTGAAGAAGACTCGACCATCAAAACTTTGGGAATGGCTTGGAAATCAAATGAAGACCAATTTATCTTCAAAGTTTCTGTAAAAGAACAAATTGTCTACACCAAGCGAGATGTTTTGTCCACCATAGCCAAACTCTTTGACCCACTGGAACTCCTAGGCCCTGTTATCTGTAAGGCAAAAATATTTCTTCAAAGGCTTTGGTTAGAAAAAGTAAACTGGGATGACCCACTTCCAGAACAATTTGCTAGTGATTGGTATCGATTTGTTTGCAACTTGAAAGAAATAGAAAAATTAAAATTGACAGGTACATCTTAAATTCGCAACCTGAAAGAATTGTTCTTCTTGGCTTTTCGGATGCTTCTACTCACGCTTATGGTGCAGTGGTCTACCTTCAATGTTACGCAAAAGATAGCACTCCACTCTCCAAACTTCTTGCCAGCAAATCTAGAGTAGCTCCTCTGAAAACAATATCAGTACCTCATTTGGAGTTATGCGCATGCTTGCTGCTAGCTAAACTTGTCGAAAAGGTTCTTTTGTCATTGAAAATGAATATCGAAGAGGTAATTTTGTTCTCCGATTCAACTATTGCCCTAGCTTGGATAAATTCACCTCCCCATCAGCTAAAAACCTTTGTGGGAAACAGAGTCTCCAAAATACAATCGTTGACAGAACATCATCAGTGGAGACACATTTCGTCGACTGAAAATCCTGCTGACATCATTTCTCGTGGTGCTGATCCTACCGACCTCAAGAATCTTAACCTTTGGTGGACTGGTCCAACGATATTTATAGAAGAAACGAATAATGACTTTTCTTCCAGTGAGATCAAAATGGACTCCTTCGAAAAAGAACTATATTCAGCTGAACATAAACAGTTATATACAAACAACCTAGTACTTTCGTCGGACAGTGACTTCATCACCCAAATTCTTTCCTTAAGCAATAACTTTCAAAAACTAATTAGAATTATTAGTTTCCTTTTCAGATTCCTGTACAACTGTAAAACCAAGGAGACAAAGTCTGGGTCTATAAGTGTGGAAGAGTTTCAGCATGCTAAAAAGTATTTAGTTAAAACCATACAGGTAAATGTATTTAGTGCTGAAATTAATGCCTTAAAGAAAAATGAATCTATTAAAAGAACTAATGTAAGTAATTTAAATGTTTTTCTTGATGATGACGATCTCATTCGGGTTGGAGGTAGACTTACTAATTCAGAATTATCTTTTGATCAAAAACATCCTATTTTGCTGCCTCGAGATCATAAGTTAACTGATATTATTATGGAGCATTTTCACATAAAAAATTTGCATGTAGGTGCGCAAACTTTACTTCATCTTGCTAGGCAAGAATATTGGCCTTTAAATGGGAGAAATAATGCTAGAAGAATTGTGCACGAATGCCTTAAATGTTATAAAGCTAAACCCAAACTTGAAGAGCAAATAATGGCATCGTTGCCTAGGGAAAGAGTAACAGTCAGTTCCCCTTTTACCAATACTGGTATAGATCTTTGTGGCCCATTTTATATTAAATATAAAAATCAACGCAAAGGTATATTCAATAAAGTTTATGTAGCAATATTTATTTGTTTTTCTACTCGAGCGGTTCATTTAGAAATTCTCACCGATTTAACCTCTGATGCTTTAATTGCTACCTTAAAAGGGTTCCTTGCTCGTCGTGGCATTTGCACAACAATATTTTCGGACAATGCTACAAATTTCGTTGGTGCTAATTCGGAACTTAGAAAGTTTTACCAACTATTTAAAAAACTTCCTGATAATCTAGCTTCGTATTTGGTTTCGCAATCAATTTCGTGGAAGTTCTTGCCTCCTAGATCTCCTGATTTTGGTGGTATCTGGGAAGCTGGAGTTAAATCGTTTAAACACCATTTGAAAAGAAATATAGGAAACTTAAGATTAACTATTGAAGAATTTTTAACAGCTGTAAATCAAATTGAAGGTGTTCTTAATAGTAGGCCACTCATTCCATTATCGTCCGATCCAAACGACTTTTCGACTTTAACACCAGGTCACTTCTTAATAGGTCGACCAATTAGTTCCATTCCGGAATCTCAATTAGTTAATGTTCCCAATAACAGACTTTCTAGCTGGCAAAAAGTACAAAAATTGAACCAAATTATTTGGCAAAAATGGTCCAGAGATTATCTAAATAATCTCCAACAGCGTGGGAAATGGAAATTTCAGAAAAATAATATAGAAAAGGGAGTCTTGTACTTTTAAAGGACGATAACCTACCGATTTGTTCTTGGTCAATGGGTAGAATTCATGAAGTAATACCAGGAAAAGATGGAAAGGTACGAGTTGTATTAGTCAAAACAGCTAATGGTATTTTTAAACGTAGTATTTCAAATGTACTGCAATCCTCCCGGGCTTGCTACGCAAACCCTGCTCGCTTCGCTCGCTACATGAAGACACTGGGTGTCCTAGCACAGTTGTTATAAAATCTTTATATATATATATATATAACACCCCCTGCTCACTCCGCTCACCGACACCAAAGGATCACGTGATTCTTTCGGGATCACTATGTGAAAACAGCTTGCTTCGCTCGCTCGCCGTACAGTTATGACTGTCTGCTAGTAATAGGAAATTATAAATACATTAATTACTAAAAGTAAATTTAAATTATCTGAAATAGCATAAACTCCTAAAAATTTTTCAGCAATTACTAATAAACTAAATCATCAAATTTCTAAAATTAAAATTTCCTGGTAGCATATATATAAATATATATATGTAAATGTTTGCAAGAAATTTGAATGCTAAAATGTATAATTATAAAATATTTACTAATATAAATTATTTACATCAATCAGAAATCAGGCATTTAAAACTTATTGCTACACAAAATTGAATATTTCTTCAAATTTCATTAGCCCCAACTTTATTCGAACAAACTTCTTAATTTCCACTCTTCTCAATGAATTGTTGCTGAAAAAAACCTTCGCCACTTGTATAAACACTCACTGTAATAATTATTTAGCCAAGAAAGTAATAACTTTTCTTGCTGAGTAGTTATTTATCCGTTAAACCTCAGAAAGTTTGAGTTACGAAAGATTATTTCACGAACTTTCAGCTTAAAAAGCACAGTTTAACTGACAAATAGCTTTAAAC
>BGPR01001002.1:254499-269779 GCA_013235015.1 Araneus ventricosus | reverse complement strand
TTAAAAAGCACAGTTTAACTGACAAATAGCTTTAAACATGTTCAGATCCACTATTCAAAATCATAAACCATAATAAATATTTACTTTTACCTTTTTAAAATTAAAAACCTTAGCATTTTATTATTGATTAGATACCCTTTTTCAAAATTTTCATCCTTCAAAATCGTAAACATGCACTTTTTAAATGAAATATTGCCTCTGCACATGTAAACACACTCCCTCCAATTATTATTAAGTGAAGGAAGGTATACTATTTTTCTCTGGATAGATGGAATTCGGAACATATGAGCTGTCGAGTTATGAATAAACCAATTTTTCAGAAACTTTTAGCTGAAAAGGACATTCAGTATTAAGCTCACATTAATCCAAACTGTACGACTCAAACTTATTTAATTCAAACGATCTAAACAAAAAAAAATCGCTGTTTCCGACTTTAAACCAATTCAAGAATCTCGGCGTCAGGGTTCAGATTGGTAAACAAACTGATCGTTGCCAACGGGGAGAAAGAAATAAAGGTCCTTTTTTTGTGCCACGCATAAGCATTTTATATAATATAGATGTTTATTACCTGTAAATACTACCTAAAATTGTATATTAATTTATTTGTTTTCTTACTGTATTTTAAGTGAATGTCTCATATTGGTATGGTAAATATTATTAGTTACATTATTTGAAATTTTGAATTGCTTCATTGTATAATTTATTAACAACTATTGTAATCATTTGTTGAATTAATTTGTTTGAAATAATAATATTTCAAAGTCGGGCGGTATGTTGGCGCCTGTATTGCAAAGATTTGTGTTACTGTAACCCCAACGCCAGTTTGGCGGTTATTCTGTAAGAATGTTTGTTTTTTGTCAGATTGGCTTCTGCCATTCGTTCGTGTTGGTCGGATGTCTCCATTCGGGAGCATCATACTCAATAAATTCCTAAAAAATATGGAATTCGTCTAAATCAATTGTCGTTTCGTAATTACAGTCCATTAATCAAAAGGACCACACATAAGACTGCCTATCAAATCTATTTTTAGACTGGTCGAAATTATTAATGCTATTCTAAAATTCCATCACTCCCCAAAGCCTGGAAAACGGCTATCGTAGTTCCAATCACCATGCCAGGCAAAAATGCCCAGGACCCAGTCAGTTACAGGCCGATCAGTTTGCTCTCTTCGCTGAGTAAAGTAGCAGAGGCAGTCATCTTGACAAGGCTGCAAGAAGCGGCGGAAAGCCATATGATACCGAACCAGTTTGGGTTCAGAAAACAGCTATCCACAGCCCAACAACTACTGAGAATCACAGAGAGTATTAGAGAAGGGTTTGATAGTGGCTGGGAAACCACCGGGGCAGTGTTCTTGGACATCGCTAAGGCGTTCGACAGGGTCTGGACAGACGGCCTGATTTACAAACTCATAACTATGCGGATCCCTGGTAGAATCATCATGCTCATAGCTACATACCTACAAGGAAGGCTCTTTACCGTTCGGGTAGAGAGCAATCTCTCCTCAGAACGCGTAATTAGAGCCGGAGTAGTGCAGGGGTCAAAGGATGGACCTATTCTGTTCCACATCTTCGTTAACGACATACCCAGCCCCAGGAACTGCCAGACCCAACTTTGGCTGTTCGCCGACGACACTGCCGTTATGAGCACCGGTACTTCGCAAACCATTATGGAAGATCTTAGTACTTATCTGACCCAGCTGGGCAAATTGTTGATTCAGTGGAAAATAAAGGTAAACACTGACAAATGCCAGGCTGTCTACTTTACGAGGCGAAGAAGTAATCCGAACCCCCCTATGCTCTATCGACGGCCCATCCCATGGAGTAACAGCACCAAGTATTTGGGAGTAACACTTGACAAAAGATTAACATACAAAGATGATATTGACAATATCCGGAATAAATACAACGGAGTAAAGGCCCATCTCTACCCCCTTATGGGACGAAAGGCAAAGCTCTCTCTGAGGTATAAACTTTTGCTATACAAGGCATTGCTCAGGCCTGTCATTAGCTACGCTTCTCCCGTCTGGGGAGCAGCGGCGAAAACTCATATACAAAAACTTGAAACCCTACAAAACTCTACTCTTCGTATGATCACTGACGCACCTTGGTTCATCCGCTATAAAAATATCCTTCACGACCTTAAGGTTCCCACCATTAAAGATTTCTTCAGTAAATTAGCAATTAACTTTTTTAATCAAATAGATAACCACACTAACCCTGCCATTAGGTCTATCCCCACGTACGATCCCACGATTCCCCGGAAGAAGCGAAGACCTCGCACTCTTCTCTTACAGGACAACAGTAGGTAGCATAGAGTCAACGTTCCAGAACAGCAGGCCTACCAGAGTTGCAACTACATCATAAGGTTGACCGGTCCTTGTCAGGACCATTTTGGGAAACCTTGGGACAAACACCAGCCGAAACGCTGATGCAGGCGTAAATCCCGCTTTCCCACCGCGCCCCCCGGGAAGAGCATGACGTTCTTAATGAAGCTAGACAGCCAGACAAAAACCAGGTACCCCCTTATTCATATCTTTATTTGCATTTCCATAGTTAATTATTTTTCTTCCTTCTCTTTTCCCTTTTATTCCTTATTTTCTTTTCCATGTATGAATAGCTGGATGAATGCACAGAGTAAAAGGTGAATGAATGAATGCATGAATGAGTTACTTAGGTAATACCAACAGCTAATTTTACTTCCCTTTCAGCTGCAAGGCATCACTAACTTTCTCTCCATATTAGGTCAAAGCATCATTAGGATTAATCCATACTTCAACTCATTATGATCGAAGATTGTGGCCCATTGAGGCCGTGTGCTTCGCCCACGTACAATCGTCACTGGCTGCTCCACTAGAAAGACCAGTATGCCCATTGTCGCTTCATGCAGTATTGTTAAGGTATTCATTTTATAATGCGGTGAGGGGAAGGGCTGCCGTTTTGTGGTCAGTAATCATCCCCGTTTTAGGAAGGTCTCTATATTTGGCTTCATATGTCTAAATATATGTAGTTTTCTAAATTCTTCCCTCCCATTTTTATTTGAATGAATTTCCCGATTTGAAGTACTTATTTTGTTTCCATAATTATTATGCTTTTTGCAATATGCAAGATTTCTTTTTTTAAACTAAATTCTAAAATAAAAATAGATTTTCTACTAGATTTATGTAGTTTAATGTACAGTATTACAAGTAATAAGACAGTAAACTTCATCTAAATGAGATGTTTAATAATAATCATATATGAAAAAATGGCTTATATGTATTATTTTTATTTGTTTCATTCGCAATTTTTTTAAAATTTCTGCAGATTTTTTGATATAAGTTTCTTCTGAAACAAAGTGGTATGATATCGATTGTTTAAATATAAGAAAAATACTATACACAAAGATTATTAATACACTATTCAATCGTTATTTGTGTGTTAAAATAGTTTTAGAACATTTTTTTAATCAATTCTTATTCTAGTAAATTTTTTTCAAGTTCCTTAAGAAATTATATAAATAATTATTCAGTACTAAATATTAAGAAATTTATCCTAACTGAAAGTTGTAAATTGCGTAAACTAACACTTAAAAGAAGTAGGTATATTATTTTGAGAGGTAGCACATTATTTTTGAAGTTATACCTTATTATTTTGAGAGGTAAAATATATAGAAATTTTTTTCCAAAATATTTTACTTCCCAAATTGAAGCATTGTTTAGTGTACAAAGAAATAAATATCCTCAAAATCTTTTGAGTTCAAATATGAGCAAGTGTGATTGAAAAAAAATAAAGAACGATTTCAAAAAAAGGAAATAACAGTTTTTAGCTTAAATGAATACGTTTCAAAGCTACTGAGTAAAGTCAAAGTACAGTAAACAAAAGCAAAACTTTTGACTGATTTCTTTTATTCCAATGAAAATAATTTATAACATTTTATTGCAGGATAAATTCTTTTTTGAATCTTTAATCTTAAGAAAAAATTATTAATTTATATTTTAAATAATTTTTGGCACTAAATCAAACTGAAATCTTAAATTTCAAAAAATGAATGCATTTTTTAAAATTTTAAGCCATGCTTTTTTAAACATCTGCTTTAAAAATGCAAAAAAGTGTTTTGCTTTTTCAAAACTTTTGGCTCTTAAAAGATTCCTTTTTTATTTATTGTATTATTATCATTCCAAATTCTTTTTATGATTCTCCACATTCTAAATCATTATCATCAAAATTTTCTTCATCCAAATTCTCAATCACATTTTCAATTTCCATTCCCGTAAAATATTTTCGAGGGATACTAAAAAATTTAAGAAACAAACACGATAAAAGAAAAAACTTCGTCTTTTACGGACCGCGTAAAATTATCGAATGGAGTATTTTTCAGAGTTTTGGAATTTTTTTGTCCCTAAACAACGCCAACAATTTGGAATAAGCGCTTACAACTGAGAAATCATTCGAAAAAAATCCCCACTCAACTACGAACAATACACAGTCATGAATGGGTCGAGAACTTCTTTCAGGAGAAATTGAAAAGAACTGTCACTCGATTGCTCGGTACAGCAGTTGTACAACAGCCGAAGGGAAAAAAAATTCACAGTACAGCGTATATCACCGATTGGAAAAGGAAAACAGACAATTCAAACAGACTATTGAAATTTTGAAGATTCCCAATGACGAAGAATTACAAGGTTGGTGGTAAGATCTCGGCTTCGGCGATTGAAGTTTCCAGGCCGAAATCCGATTCCACTGAAGATCCGTCGCGTATGAGTCTTTTTGCGTGTTAAATCATACGTAAGGGTCCAAATATCCTCTCTCTGGTGTGGTGTGGAAGTTTGGAGAAGGGATGCCTGCTAAGTTGTCGTCCTCGTCATCTGACAGCGGTTCAAAATGACGAGGTCCGTCCAAAATTGAACCGGCTCTGCTTTAAAACGGGACGTTAATATAATTAAACTGAACTGGGGAAAAACAATTCAGTTGGTGAACAATTTGAAACTTTCATCAATCGTTTTGTTTCCTACGCACGTTGCTTGCATTCATTTTCGTCAAAATAGCATGTATATTAGGGATGGCAGAAAAATCTCAAATTTTTTTCATGTAGCTATACAGCTGAAAATTTGCGAATTGGTGTGAAATTAAACGAAGAAAAAGTGGAGAAATTAATTGATATCTTAAGTGTTTGCGTCGGCGTTTAAAATCTTAAAAATTGACGAAAATCGACTGCTTTTTTTATAATTTTTGAAATTTTAAAATTTCTCTCTATCTGTTTATTATAGCATTATCTGTTAAGTATTGATCTTCTTAAGAAAAATAAAATTTATTTCATCGACATCGGCACATAATTTCCCGCGGCACTTTCCCTCCAAATTTGAAAAATTATGTGGAATTATTTCAATATGCAATTTTTAGTACCTAACCGTCGACAAAATCTTCATACATCACTTTGTCGACGAATTTCAATAAATCGATGTATATGCATGAAACGGTACTTAGGTCTAAAAATATATAATCGTCGTATATTTAATCTATTAATTTAATTGTTGAAAACTCCAAATTTTTGGATTGCCTTTTTTCAATAGTTTTGATTGCACGTTCCCTTCAATGTTCCTCCAAAATATGTGAAATTGCTTCAATATGCAATTTTTAGTTCCTACATCTTTTTGTTGGTGAATTGCAACAGATAGATGTATATGCATGACAAAACGTTATTTAAGTCTAAAAATATGTCAACTTTATTTATTTTCTTTGTTTATTGTAACACAATGCAAAACTAAGTTGGAAAATTACAATATTATTTGTTACTTACGAAGAATGCTGAATGCAAGAATGCTGAAAATAACAAGAATAAATAAATGAAGACACAAAAAATAAAAAAAACCTTTAAGGAAACACTTCAGCTATTAAAACATCGTTATGTCTCTTAAATATTTGCGTGGCATTTTACTCTTTCTTCTCTCCAAATGATACTTGGAAGACTAATTTATGGGAAAACTTGGACATTAAGTCAATCATATCGCTTCTGGACTTCAGGATGCTTCTGATCACAAATGCGCCTTTGGTTTAGAGGGCTGGACAAAATTATGGAGTGAATCCCTCGTATATAACGTTTTTTATAGTCTAATGAATGTGATTTCTCAAAGAAAAATCTGGATATCAATATATGAATCCACTTTCTTACAAGATATTTTCTTTATTAAACTAAATCTTAGCAAGCATACACTCTGGTTAAAAGATAAAAACTAATGGGATAAATTTTATTCACAGTGGGAAATATTTCAAATGACTAAATATGCTATGTGTAATATTCCTTGTTGTTTATCTTCGCTTCATTTATTTTAGGTGGATTCTTTAAAAGAAGTCTAACTATTGCAATGGTTCTCATGACACGACATTCAGAAAATTTCTCATATCTTCACCGGTTACGACCCCTGGAACACAAAACTACTACTCGTTCAAATTTTTGTATATACGTATATACTAGCAGTGCCCTCACGGCTTTGCCCGTGGCATGGTTATTATTATCTCTGTTTTCGGAACCTGAAAACATCTAAGAGGAAAAATTAGCTTTACGATTGAGTCTCACCACCACCCGACATGACACAGGCATGTCGCCTCATTCTTTCCTCCTGAATGATCCTGGAAACATCGAAAAAAAAAAAATGTAGGCCCACCACCACCCTACATGACGCGGACATGTCGCCTCGTTCTTTCCTCTTGAATGACCCTGAAAACATTGAAAGAGAAATAAATTTAAAAAATTCACAGCACAGATGTTATATTTTCTTGCTTAAAATGTTCAGCTACAAAGCTTCGGGATAATCGATATTCGATATATATAAATATGGCGTTGCCTGTGGAATCAGGACTTCAACAAAATGAAAAAAAAACGCCCACGATGGCACGAAAAAGTTTTGAAGACAAAAGTTACGAATTATTGAATTTCCCGCTTATTTTTCTTCCTGATAATGACATTTCAACTGTAGGAAAACAGTACAGACTACGTTAATCTGAAACAATGTTAAAAAATTGCAACGTGAAAATGATTATGATACCGAAAGCAAAATATGCGAGACAAATAAACAAATAAAGAGGACATACGACTCTTAAACCTCCGCAATATGGGGAAAAATCTGTCGATACATTATATCTCTAAAACAAAAGATTTCACAAACTAACTTTTTCCCTAAAAAAATATCTGTTTTTTCTGTTATTGTACACACATTTTCAAATCTTAATATTTATATGTATTTATTGGAGAGTGTAATAAATATGGGTTTACTTTTTGGTGAAAAAATGAGATAGTCACCTTGCGCGCATGATTACGGATAAAATATTGGTTTAAACACAATATTTTGGGTATCTAAGTATTACAAACAGTCTGTTTAAGAAATTTAATCACAATTGATTTGCATTTAAATTTTACTTCTATTTTATATACCAATTTAAAATAAAGTGTTAAAAATTGTTAACATTTTAACTGTTTTACCCCCCTCACCAACAAAAATTACGTAGAGAGAAAATGCAAAAAATATTCAGGTTCAATTTGTAGAACTTAGCATAATATATATTCAATAAAAATTTTATGTAAAAGCATTGATTAGTTTTTCAGATATCTTGAGCGTTATATCAAATAAACACATTTTGAGACATAGAGCTTTAAATATATTTTTTACTGTAACTTAAGATATTTTATATTTCAGCACGTTTAAAGGGGTTAAGTTTACATATAAGGCCATAGTATTTATTTCATTAAAACTTTTTACATATGCAATCGAAAGTTCTTTGTGATTAAAGGAAAATGGAAAATATATTCACGATGAGAAAAACATTTCTCTTGAAAACCAGTTCTTCATAACTTATACAATTATTAAAAAGCATTTTTGGTTTAAATATGTTAGAATAGTAACTTATCAAATGGTTAAAATCCACCTGCTACAAATGTCAATCCTTCTTTTGTAGTAAATTTTAATTCAACGCGCGCTTTCGCTCTTCTCCTTTCTCTCTTTTTTCGATGGTATTTTGTTTGGCTCTTCTGTCTCCATGTTTAATTCGTCTCATGTCAGCTTTGTTATGAGAACTGATAGAATTATTACTAATGCACAATTTAAGTTCTTTTATGATATTCAGTCTGCCCAAGCGCCTCTAATTCAAACGTACAACTGGTTCGTAGGCAGCAGTTTCTGCAATCCTACGACCGCTGCCCAATATCTTAGGACAAATCTGCCAAATCACAGAGTTTAAAAATTCATTTGTATTTTGAGTATAGGCTGCAAGGCAGCGGTTCAGTAGCTCAGGATGGGATAAAGAATTAAAGATTGGCTTTATCGCATCCATAACAGCTGGAGTCAAACTGTTTTTGTGATGAAAGGTTTCAGCAGTTCCCTTTGAAACCGCCTGGTTGTACTTACCCACAATGTTTCACCAGCTGGGCAGAAGCTATGCAGAAGTTCGTTATCGGTTGATCTCGTGTGAAAATATATGGCCGATACAGCATTCCTTGTGTTTTTAACAGAATTTGAATGCTGTCGAATAGCATTACCATAGAAAACAGATAATTTATCAATTATATTATCCTTTAAACGTCCTTTCCCTGAAATCGATTTTTTTTATCGTAAACTTTTTTGAGCCATATTTTTTTTTAATTTTCGGATACGAGAGCCAATTTTTTTTGGTCCAACACATTCTAGTTTAGAAAGAGGGGCATTTTCACCATATGGATGGCATTCCGAGATCGACAAAAATGTGCTGGAGTCACCTTCACCAATATAGTTCAGGTAACGGACACCTCTTTCACTTTCAGAACGTTGTAACAGTTTTATCATTCTCGATGAATCAATATGCTTTTTGTACCATGTTCAATTCACTCAGATATAAAATAATATACAACACTGAAACAATTTAAAAATGTAAAGCAAAAAAATACACTTGACAATCACCCACAGAAAACAGAGACAGAACGACGACTAAGTATTTGGCATTTGGGAGCTATCAAAGGAAGAGATTCAAAAGATTGTGCTCTACGAAAAAATAAATTGTATGAAAGCAGGTATTTGCATATTCAAAACATTCATAAACAAAACAATATATAACATTGAAACAAATTAAAAACGTTAAGCAAAAAAAATACACATCACAATCAATCACAGAAAACTTCCTCACAAACACAATTAAATATTTAACATTTTGGAGCTACCACAGAAACAGATTCAAACGATCGTGCTCTTGACAAACCAACACAGAGTTGTCCATGGCTAAAAACCGGCTCATTGAGCACCAAACATATATTTTCAAAAGTTTGGCCTTGCAACTTATTAATTGTCATGGTAAAGGCTAAGCGAATGGAAAATTGCATTCGTTTAAATTTGAAAGACATGTTAAACTGAGATGAAATCAAAGGTATTCGAGGAATGAGAAATGTCTCTGTACCATCAATGGATTTTGCCTGAATAATGTTTTGCTGCAATTTTGTGACAATTAGGCGTGTACCATTGCATAATCCTTTAGAGGGAGCTAAATTTCTCAACAGCATTATAATGCAACCCATTTTCAACTTTAACTCATATGGAGGCAAACCAGTTGGTGTCAAAGAATTTAAAAATTCTTCAGGAAATGTCAATTGATCTTGAGGATCTTCACTGATGATCGTGTCAACTGCTTTATAAATAGTTTCATTTCCCGGCATAAATTCCAAAACTTTATTGTAGATTTCCATGGATCGCTCATTATTAACAGTAAGGAGAGCTCGAGCTTTAAGCTCCTGTGGGGTCACAATGGAAAATCTATGTTAATATTCAATTATTTTATAGGGTATTGTATTGAAGGGTAGCATTGGAAAGGTAACTGATTAGTTAAGCCACATTTTTTCTCTCCAATGTCCAACAACCAAGCACCAAAATCCCTTTGAGATTCAAGGGAACGCATATTTTTGTGAGTTATAACTTATGAAATTTTAACCAAAGGGCGTGTTTTTCAAGGAGCTGGCGACAGTCAAGCCACAAGTAATTGTGAACAGCATGCACAACTGTCTCGGAGATTGAAATTGAGTAGCTTCATTCAAAGCATCATGCCAATGCTAGTCATCGCGAAGAAGTCTATACTCCTACATGCTTATTGAGATGTAATATATTTCAATACATTTACTGTCAAAATATTATCAAAACTAACAGATCCACACTTGCACAGTAGTAGCATCCGCAAATAGTTCCTCTCAGTATCCAGCATACTAACTTACTGTTATTATGTTATTGGTTTAACATAATATTGTAGTTGATATACACGGATGCGCTTTGCTGTTATCCTTTCTTCTACATGTTCCATTTCAGTGTTCCAACTACACTCGGCCCTTGGAAATAGCAAAGGATAGGTCATTGGATTACAGCATTGATTTAAAGGCGAAATAATTTGGAATGCATCCCCAACTGGTTACACACAAATGTCTCTGTTGGCTGGGAGCTCTCCAGTATCACCTACAAATATAGCTGCTACTTCAGCGCATAAAGTAGAAGCATTATAGCACTGCATATCCAAATTTTTATCTTCCAAAAATACCATTTTCACTGATGTAGTTGGGTGCTCATGTGCCAAGCGGTGCATTGGAAGATAAGACTGAGCAAAGGGATTGATTTCCCTTAACAGAAAATCAAGTTTTTCAAATACATGTTGCAAGCAATTTTGATTGTTACTCAAGCGTTTCTCTGTTGCCTCACTGGAGTCAAATATATGAAGCTGCCCGTAACTTTCTTTATGTTGGTCACTTGCATACAGGGGGAAACTCTGTGGTACACTTGACCATGTAAACGGTAACAATATGGCCCAGTTCCACGTGGTGGTTTACTTTGTGCTCCCATCGAAGCGAATGCTAAGCAAGAATTGCATTACCGAATTCGCTGTCGATAATTTTTAGCATCAGGTGAATTTTCAGTTACAGGAAATGCCGGTAGTTGAACCTTTCCATCATGACAGCATTTTGTAGACTTATGGGCAGTATTTTTCTCTGCCTTCCAATAAACAGCCCCACAAAAACCGCACTGTTCGGACATAGTTCCACAATTATGCTCCTCAACATCGTTTCGAATACACACACGTTTTGGGCGACGGCGATTATCGGCTTCGTTTCGAATACTTCGCCTTACAGTGGATTTCTGAAATATTTCCTGGCTCCATTCAGTTCGCCTTTGTTCATTTCGGATAATATATCCAACAGCACGACATAAATTCATTATTTTTACAAATTTCCAACTACTAAAAATAGTTTTCAATAAACGTGATCACACGAAGCGACTTCGGACTTTCCGCAGATGTAAACAAATCAAACTTGCGAGCTGTTGCCAAACGGCGATTAAGAAATTCGACCCGTTTTTGTCGCCACGTAAGAGAATTATATATATAGATGTTCGATCATTTAGTTCAGGGTTCTAAGACGTTAGAGTTCAATGGAATCGTAGTCCATGAAAGCAGTAATCCAGTGCCGGATGGATAGCTTCCACCTTTCAGCGTGATAACCTATACACGAGACTACAAGGAGTGCTTGCAATTTGATGAGCCGAGAGTTCGGAAATTTGCCGAATCTCGGTGTTGCTGCCAAAGTTCGAATTAATTCGGGACTTAAATTCCGAGCTGATCACACAGCTCTCTGTCGGCGCTCCCGGAGTCTGAAACCAAGTTCGAGCCTCCTAAACGGTTCTTCACCGCCCTCCTCGTTCTCAATCCAGCATTCTGTCTTTATCCCCTACCTCAAGGGGTTGAGCTCCGCCTTCCTTCCACTCTATTGGCTAATCGTACTCCCGGGTGACCAATGACTAACCTTTCCTGTTCCCAGTGGTCAAAATCCAACCGTGGGGAAAGTTCTTGGGGTTTGCCACCACCGGGCTATACAGGGGTGACACGAAAGTGTACCGCTAATGCGCTCTCTGACAGATATTGATTCCTTTGCTGTTGATTAGCTAAAAAAGGACAGTTTAAAGAAAATAGTGGCGTGAAACACGTTCATATTAACTATTCAAAATTAAAACGCATAATAATTATTTACCCTTAGCATTTTATAATTGATTAGATACCCTTTTTCAAAATTTTCAAACATCGTTCTTTCCTTTAAAATCTTAAACATGCACTTTTTTAAACGAAATGTTGCCTCTGCACATGAAAACACACTCTCTCCAATTATTATTAAGTGAGTGAAGGTATACTATTTTTCTCTGGATAGATGGAATTCAGAACATGTGAGATGTCGAGAGATGAATAAACCAATTTTTCAGAAAGTTTTAGCTGAAAAGGACATTCAGTATTAAGCACACATTCATTCATTTGTTTAATCCAAACTGTATTAACTGTAACAAACTGTCAAACTTATTTAATTCAAACGATCTAAACCGAAAAAAAATTCGCTGTTTCCAACTTCAAACCAATTCAAGAATCTCGGCGTCAGGCTTGAGATTGGTAAACAAACTGATCGTTGCCAACGGGGAGAAAGAAATAAACGTCCTTTTGCACCGCGCATAAGCGTTTTATATAATATAGATTTTTAACATATCATGAATGCTAAATAAGAGAAAAATGGGCTCTACATCTTTGTTGTATGGTGAAGTAATTAGAAAAGATCCAGAATGAGTCAGATTTGGTATTAATTTAATAGAACGCTGCAAAAATTGTTTTGGACATTTTTTTTGTACATGAATTATTTCTCTAAGAAATTTTTAAAAATTATAAATTGGAGAGACAAACTGGTTTATAACAAACTAGTTCTTCAACTCGAAAAAGTAGGAATTTTTTAAAACAATGAAATTAAGCATAGATTTTATGTTTGTTTAAATGCATAGTATAAAATATCACATATTTTTTCACTTTAAAATATTTCAATATCTAGCATTTCATTTATTCTTATTTTGAGAATCATACCTTATAAATGTTATTAGAAATAATAATTACTATTCATTAATAATACCGAAAGGAATTTTGTTTAGAAAAATTATTTGCATTTTCTGTTAGATTCCCAGATATTTTCGTTAATGCTTAAGTTTTGATATACATTTTGAAACTCAAAACGATTTAATTCTAATTAGTTCAGATGTAATAAATATGTTTAAAATACTAATTAAAAATTTACATAGCGTAGAAATGAAAAGAATTGAATTATTATTAATGAGAATGTAGTTATCTTATACTTCACAATTATATGAAGGACAGTTGGGGTAATTGGGGACGAATCTTGCAGACTCTGTAATTTTTTCTCTTTAAAAGGATAGTATGCGATGGAGAAGAGGTCCGCATTTTTTGCGAGTTCATAAACACATTCTGCAGGCTGATTAAATAATACCTCCATTCAAAAGTAATTTACTAATTAATCAACCTCACCTTTAGGAATGTTCTTAATTTACCCCTAAGTGTTCCCAATTATCCTAGAGACTACGGGGTAATTGAGAACACTTATTTCCACTTCTGGTCACAGTTACGAATTGATTTTAAGAGAATAAATTTGAAATGATTAGAAACTGATGTATATTGCCTCAAAATGTATTTAATTGCATTTTTCCAATTATCACAAAATAGTGTTTTATTAAATACTTTTCATCAAAAATATCTTCTATTTCATAAAATATTGCATATAAACAATGATAATTATTTACCAATTTCTATTTGGTGTAATTTTTAATCATTCTAACTCAAATTTTGTTCCGGAAAAATTACTTTCTTATAGAAACTGAAATAACTTAATATTATGACACACTAGAAGGAAAAAGGTAAGATTTAAAAATTAATAAAAAAAAATGATTCAATTGAGTAAGAGAAAGTAGATTTTTCACTAAAAATCGAAGATTCTATTTACTATTCTACTAATTTTTTTTGACAATTACACTACCCGAAAACCCAAAAATTCTTTCCTACACTCCACTTCAAAGATATGTTCCGGGAGTATAGCTTTTAACTGACTATAGGAATTGGCAAACACAAGTCATGCACCACCGAAACAAATTTGTGATTTAGCCACATTGGTGGTTCTGAAACTTGTCATATCATATTAATCATCGTGAACTTCTTGGATTCCGTAGACTTACGAATAATGTTCCGTCATTCTAGCACCTCCAACGTTATCAATCAAAATAAACATATTTGTTAAGAAATCCTCCATGTATGATTTTTCAATTCTCCCTCCATCTCCACAGCCTTAATAAATAATAATTATTACATAATTATTATTTTCTAATAACATTTATAAGATATGATGGACTTGAAATTCATTCTTCCCATTAAACATGATTATTATAAAAATTTAAGGACCAATCGACAGCACAAATGCAGCTGCCGAAGAAATATCATTTATATTGCTGATGAATCAATTTAAACAAAGTAATAATAATTGTAACAGAACATTTATTATTCAATTTTGCTAAAATTTCCAATAAAAAATGTAAATAATGAAATTTTTCTGAAATAAAAAATAATTTGAAGATTGAATTCGATTTAATACTTTTCCTTCACTTGCCACAATTGAGACGATAGCTGGTAATTGAATCAAAAAGAGGTGTCTACGAGCGGCAGAAGCAGCGTTGGCCCATGTTTGGTCCCACTTCAGCAGCGATCGATAGCGATTAGCTGTGGTTGACACTGGCAATGGCGTAATAATTGACTATTGGTGATATAGTACCCGCAGGCGCTTATTCGCTATTCATCTTTTGGTGATTGAGACGACGTGGGGAAATGTTGTTTATATCGTAATAGTAAGTAACTTTAACCCTAAAACCCTTCTTAGACTTCATCTATTAGTACTCATTACTGTGTAACTATGTAAATAATAGTAGTATCTTCAATAAATATATTTAGTTTTCTAATACTGCTTATTCCTTTTCGTCTAACATTTCCCGGTAGACAATGTACTAGCCAAAATTGTTTCTATTCTAATCTTTAGGTTCGGTATCTAGGAGTATGATTCTCGCTTTGGTCGCGATGACTCCTCTAAAATATTGATTTATGCTTAGACCTGATCCCACAAATGGGTGTTTCTGGTGGCATTATTCCTACAGGCACTTTGTTCTCTCATATATGAATATCGTTCCAGCTCAGTGTTGCATAATAATTTTTTAAACAATGAAAATTAATGCAACAGATAAATTGATTAAATTTAGCAAAATATAATATACTCAAACTCTGATTTCGATTTAACTTATATGATGCTAATGATAATAATGTAACAGATACTAATGTATTGCATTAATGATACTAATGTAAACAGAAAACTATATTCAATTAATGAAACAAAGTTAAATTCTGAGGATGAAACATAATTCAATTAATGAAACAAAGTTAAATTCTGAGGA
>BGPR01001002.1:191392-254489 GCA_013235015.1 Araneus ventricosus | reverse complement strand
ATTCAATTAATGAAACAAAGTTAAATTCTGAGGATGAAACATAATTCAATTAATGAAACAAAGTTAAATTCTGAGGAGGAAACATAATTCAATTTCTGATATCCAAGTTGAAACCATGTTACCAAAAATAATATACCGCAAAATACGAACAGTCCTTCCGAACAGAGATTCAAATTTAAATCGTTGCTCTTTGCACTCAATGAACGAAAATGAATTTGCTGTATGATTCATGAGACTTTTAATAAAATCTTTAAGATAACTTAAAAAGAAACAACTTTACAGTTTCTTTTAAGAGTAAAATTACAATCTGCTGAAAACACATTCTTCATGGAATTGTTTATGTTCAGACTTCTTTCAGATAATTGTTGAGAATACCTTGTCTCAGGAAGCAATGAGTACGATAACTCAGAATTTTGTGTTGACGTCTAAATGGAAGCAATATTGCTGTGTGATCCTAAACGAAATATTCTGGTTCATTTTGCTTTGCAGTTTAGTAGTAATATAACGTGGTTATTAATTTAAAACTACCACATTTCGAGTTCTCCTTAATAAATTTAATTTAATAGACCTTAGGAAGTGATAAAGAGCATACTCAAGTGGCAGAAAAAGAATGAAAATATTTTCCCTCGCCCTTTCGTTCGAAAAACCTCTGCTAATCTTCTAGGAACAGATTTTTATTACATAATATGTCCAGAACTTGAGACGTATTATAAAATAAAAATCACTATTCGTTAAAAACATATTCAGAAAGGAATGATATTTATACAGGTTTAGTGTAAAGGCCTTTAACAATAAAACTGTTTTTATTCACCGTTTTATTGGTTTTCTTTTTTAACTAGATATATAGGGTTGCCATGCGCCTCGTATATATGGGATTGTCACCGTATTTCACTATTCAGTCCAGTATTACTGTATGTCCCGTTTCCTCCCTTACATTGAATAGAAGTCATGTCTAATAAATCTATGCGAATACGTATTTTCCATTCCAGCTCAAAATGGTTGAGACACTATTTTCCGTAATGTCAACTCAATGGTAGGAAGAAAGAAACAGGTTGTCCGTGGAGACAATTGAAGCAATTTTGATTTGTCATTGTAATATTAAAATGAATTGCCTACAATTTTATAATAATGTGAAAGAAGAAAATGCTATAATTTATATAGAAAGTATAATCAACTTTAAAATATGGCTGGGCGGAAAAAGATTAGCCTCGCATCTTTTTTTTATTATTCTATGTTTTCATTTTGTTAGATTGATTAAATTTTACTGATTTTTTTTTATCGTAAGGTACCACTTTTTTCATCTTTTATTTATTTAGTACTGAAACGTCCCGTATCAATGCTTGGTAATTATGGCAACCCTATAGATAGATGACTGCTTGTTTTCGTGTGTTTATTTTCAGCTAAGTAAGGATCATAAATTTCAGATGGTTATGGGTTCTGATTAATATATGTTATTTATTATACGACTTGTACCAAACCTAACCCTCCGACTGTGTAATTTTTTTAAAATCGCTATTTAGATGCAGCATTTGCAAACGTATTCAAATACCATTGAGTCAAGCGAATTTTTATTTATATACCAAACTTTATTAACATACTGTGATCCAAAGCTATAAAAGTGCTAAGTAAACACATTAGCCTTTAAAAATCGCAGGATGCAGCAGAAAATAGACTTGCTTCGAACCCGCGGAAATAGCGGGATACGCAGTCAGATGGTTAAACTATCTGTCTAAGTCCGAAAATCATTTTAATCTAAAAAAATAGTTTTATTTTGTCTAATTTATAATCTTACTACTTTAATTTCACAAAATTAATTTTACTATGCTTCTACGATGCTCGTAGGGACAATTAGAAACACCTTAGTAAAGTTTAAAATATAAAGATTAAATTGTAAATGATACAACAAGGAATCAAGGACCAATGTTTGAATTAAAATTTTTCAGTATTGAATGTTTACTTCTATTTTGTATCTTTTGACGTATACGAGATATTAATTTCGAATATTTCTATTATGAATAGCATATGTGTGGCGCTTGATAGCCACTCGCCAATATACTGCACTTTAGAGACATTGAACATCAAATGATTTTAGACCAAAACAAGCGAATTTTGACAAAAATAAACAAACTTGATGATACAAGAAAATTTCAAAAATAAGAATGAGGTGTTTATTAAAACTTGAAAAAAATTAGAAGTTTAAAAAAATAATACTAAATATAAAAAAAGTTTTTAATCACTATCATCAATTAATTCATAAGCATAATTTCTATCATAATTGTTTCCTTTAAAATGAAAAAAAGTATAATTGCCATTACTAATACATCGAATTATTTTTACTGAAAACTTTGATTTATTCTGGTAAAATTCTCTTTCTTCTTCGTCATGCATTTGTTACGTAGCAATAACACAATCACCAAATTCAGTTTCAATTTTTTTCAACGATATTAGTTCATAATTTCCGGGTTTTAAATCTTTTAATTTAAAACTGTCAGAATATGGTCTAAGTTTGTTGAATTGCTCCATCTCTTTATTGTGTCTTTATTTATAGGCAAATATTTTTTAAAGGGCTTTTCATTTTTATAGTAATTCTTTCAGCACATTTTATAGCATTTTTTAGTAATTATGCTTTTAATTCTTTATTTAATATTTAATAATATAATGATGTATTATTACATTTTATAGCTTTTTTTATAATTATGCTTTTAATTCGTTATTTAATTCTTTATAATATAATGCTATAAATATGTCATTATATTATAAATCATTGTTGAAAAGGAATTTTTAGTAGTTTTTTCATCATAAATTTCCATTGGAGTTATTTACGATTTGAAGGCAATATTTATAAAATATGCATTTATACATTGAACAACCATATTCTAATGGTTTTGCACATTTTGGTACTTTTAAATTAACGAAAGGAATATTTAATTCTTCAAATTTTTCTTTTTCTATTTTTCCAAATTTATAAAGAAATTTGCCACTGTATGATTAATATAGATTTTTTAAGGAATCTTTAATATGTTCCGTAACCCATAATACCTTATTAATAAGAATTTTTTTTTTAAATCTCAAGTCATGAACTTCTTTAGTACATTTATAAGCAATTTTTTGTTCTTGTGTATCTAATGCACAATGAGGTAAAAAAAACTGATGCAATTTCACCTATATTAAATTTCAAATGAATCCATCTGATTTCTCTACCAATGGCTATATTTGGCAGAACAAAGCCTTGAATATTTAAAATGAGTGTTACACCTTCCATTATTTTAGGCACGCTTTATTTTCATATATTTTTAGAAATACTTTTTCCATCAGTAACCAAAAGATACTATATTAAAATCAAAATAAATTTTTTTATCATATAAAAATGTATCTTTTATTAGTTATATTAATATTGATATATCTATCTTTTTGTATTTGAAATTGACTGATTTAAACATTTATGTATACTGTTTCGTCTGTTATTATTTTCATACTTTCATCAAAATTCAATTTATTTTCACTTTAATACTTAATGCATCCATAATATTTGCTTGACATGAAAAATTTGTGATTTTATATAATCTTCAACTAATTTATCTCTCCATTTACTTACGTGCTTCCTGTTTTTATTTTATTGATTCTCTCACCAATATATAAATGTGGATAGCTAAGTTTGGTCTTATAGTATGGCAACACACTGATCTACCAGCTGACGTCACGTCACGTGGCCAATCTCCCTTCTTCTCCTGAAATCCAGAGACAATATAAAAAGCTTGGCGAAGATTGACTCTTAAACTTCACTTATGCAGACGACACGGCGATACTGGCTAAACACAAAAATCTCAAATACATTGCACTGGCTCTAAACAAACACCTTATAGAACTCGAAAAATTCGGTTCCAGAAATGGAAAATTGCTGTCAAACTGAACTGTACTATTTTCAAAAAGAAGGAAATCCCCCCCCCCAATATTTATCTTCACAATACCAGTATCTCATGCTCCCAAGAAAGCAAATATCTAGGCATTATCCTAGATGCTAAACTAACCTGGAAATCCCACATTAACTATACTAGGCAAAAATTCCAAGATAACTGTAGAAAACCTTACCCCGTAATTGCTCGGAATTCAGAAATGCATTTAGAAAACAAAGTGCTTATCTATACAACGATCTTGCGACCTGTTCTGACTTACGCTAGCCCAGTATAGAGCTATGCAGCTGACTCTAACTTTAATCAAATAGACAGGTGCCAGAATATTATTCTCAGACAAATATTCAACGCGAGATGGTTCATGAGAAACGAGGATATTAGAAAAGCATTAAAAATCCCACCCATTAAAGAATTTATTAAAAAGCTTGCTGTAAACATCTTCGCCAATTTAACCCTCTGAGCGCCCAATTATTTTGAACTTTTAGCTAGAAGTTAGAAAACTTAGCTTTTAAAGTAAATGAATGGATCTTTTTTATATTTAATTATATCTCTGAAATCTTAAGAATACTTTATCCATGATTGTTTAAGAAAATATACATATAAATACGAGCTATCTGCTTTTGAACTGAACATGATAAACGTAAAAAGACGTTTGAGGCCGCTCAGAGGGTTAAAAAACATCGAAAATGACGCAATTAAAGATTTAGAAACATACCATCCAAACCCTAATATAAAAGACCTAGAAGTATCTTAATGTAAAATTTCATTCCTGTAACTCATCAATTTCTTATTTTCAAACCCCCTTCTTATTGCATCATCCATGCTTATATTGCAATGTCCCTGTATCCTATTTCTTACTCACCCACTCTTCCTCTGCAAATTTCTGATTTTTCACGCTCCCCTACTCGTCTAAAAGAAACATCAGATAATCCTTCCACGCCTCATAAACCAGGTTTCCCTTGGGTACTCGACTGCTTGCACACAACTCACCAACACCTCCTCCCACCATCTACATCCAGATCGTACACTTATATTAGCCCCGCCCTTCCTCAACTCATTCTCGCCTCTGCTTCCTAACCAGACAGTCACGACATCTCCGCACTTCTGCGGAACTCTAGTGCACCCTACTCAAAGTTTCAGCCGACTGGAGGTCTCCGCTGCTTCGCAGCGGGTTGCACTCCAAAATTCTCATCTCGACTCTCAAACAGACAGATAGAAGGAGAGGTTGGTTTGACATTCAGTGATCAGAGCATGACACTCAGTGATTTGAATCTAGGGGAGTGAGTATGTTGCTCGATGTCTGCCTAAACTTTTAATGTGTTGTAAATGCCTTCTTAACCCATTCTTTATTTTTGTATGTTCTTGACGTTTTAAATGTGTGTTCGTCTTATTAAATATTTAAAATCTTCAAACTGAATCTTCATTGTCTCCTGGAGTGCACATTGAACCGCGCATGGAGGTCACGGCTCTTCCAATCCCACATGAGGGTTCAGTCTGCCATTACCACATGGGAAACTGGCCGGTTGAATTTGGCCACCTCATAAGAAACTCCTAGATTCAGCATTTATATTACTTTTAATGGATACCAGCGCTCATGACAATTTAATGGTTGTGTGCAAATACTTTTTGTGCAGGAAGGAAACAGTATTTTGGATTACTGCAGAACCATGATGGATGTGATGGCGGTTGCCTAACCGAATGTGCAGGCTCCAACAACTGCCAAATGCAAGTAGATTTTGATGATACTCCTATTATTTGAAGAGAATGTTGTTGCCAATTCAAAAAACGTAGATGTTTTAAAAAGCTTTAAACTTAATGCAGACATAACTGTAGGGAAGTTGTAGAGCTAATTTCGAAATTACTATAAAGAATTTCTTAGTTGATTAAGAAATCTTATTTGATGAAAGTTTGATGCATAAGCGGAAGTTATTTGAAGAAAAATTTTCTTATCAGATGCTACTTTGAAGTTGAATATGCTTATCTTTCCACTTGCATGAATATTGGTTATTTGAGGAATAACTTGAAGCCCTTTATTGAAATTACAACTTCGATACTTTTGGAAATAACACTTTGGTGTTTTTGATTTAATAATTTCAGGCTTATGTGAATTTACATCTTCTGTTTCCTTGAACAAAAATATGTTTTAGAAGGACACTTACTTTGATTCATGTTCTGAGAAGTAATATCTTATTGCTGAATTGAGTATTGCCGTTTGCATAAATTCTAGAAACTTATTTTGACTTAATGCTTTGATGTGGAATTTTATATTCTATTATTGAATGCATGTTTTGGCGTTCGATTTAATATTTCAATTTTGTGTGCACTGTATCATAATTATTAATATTTACTTTTTATATATTTGTGATTCAAATTTCTTGAAAATATAGAAAAATGACTACTCTTAATGTTTGTCCAAAAATTGACAAATCGCTGAAGACTGGTAGTGCGAGTCAAATACAACTCCTACATCGTGTAACCTTTCGTGAGGACGGTGATAGAGAAAATATTTCTAGATTAATTAAATTTTCAGGATTTGCGCCAGATTTCAACTTTAAGGAAGCGAAACAAAACTTTCTTAAAGAGTTTTTGCTTAAAGATTTAATTGTAATTTGTAACTTACTACATATGGAAGTGTTATCATATTCCTTAAAAATATAAGTTATTTCTCATTTCTGAAGGCGGAAGTATCCTATTTGAGCGAAAGTGACGCCTTTGAAGAGGGAAAATATTCGCCCCAAAAGGCAAGCGATAAATTATGCTTCAAAGAAAAACTGCAGTTTAAACACTGGAAATTGCAGATTGTTTTAAATTAACATTCATTTCAAAATTTAATTCCTTTATTTGATATGTGACGAACTGATACTAAATTTTTCCAAGCGTTTAGTCTAAAAGATATTACTGATTTGATAGATAATTATAGCGTTATAATAGATAATTATAGCGCTGAAAATTTCCTTTTTGATATTGAAGATATTTTTGATTTGTATCAAATGAAGAATCCTATTCACCAAGTTACTTTTGTTAAAAAATGTTTCATGGGTCCGGCGTTAACTCTAATGGAATCAATTTGTGGAATTTCAGATTGTGCCTAATTGAAACGACATTTTTTAAATGAATTTTTCGATTAAATTATTAGCATTCAATTGCATCACATGATGCAATCGCCACGTTTGGAACCATCAGAAACTTTACAAGAATGTTTCTTAGCTATGCGAGTTCTATCCCAGAAAGTCTGTCTTAATTATTCCTCTCTCAATGAGTATGTTATTAACAGAATTTCCTATTCATTGAACAATAATATTATATTGCATGGTTGCAAATCAATCCCTTAATTTAAAGAAAAACTGAAAATTTATGAAAAACTGTTTAATACAAGACATTTTAGGCAAAATCATGAGAAAAAATTTGATCCCATTCATAATTCAAAATTTGAGTATAAATGTATCTTGAACCCACAACCAGTATGCTACTCCTGTGGTTTGTAAGGTCATAAGTGTACCAAATGTAAGAATAAACTCATGGAAAACAATATTAAGGCGGCCAAAACTTTCATTTATTTATTTAGAAGAAACGCACACTACAGAGATAATTCCAGTTACAGAATGCAGAAAAATGAGCATCAAGCACACCTAAATACTAAAGATATTAAAAACCTAATGGGAAATCAAAGGCTGTGTACAGTCTTCATAAAAAATTTCAAAATATGGTGAGAATATAAAAGTCATAATCACAAAACCATAAAAAAGCATTTGCATATGCATAAAAAATTTAAAAGTTGCACACAATCACAGAGACATTAAGAGACACTGTAGGATATTAAAAGCCATATACAGTCATCTTAATAACATTAAAACACATTAAAGACTTAAGAATTAAAATCAATACATCAAAAAAGTTTTTAAAAATATTAGGATTAAAAGTTGAATAGATTCAATCACAAAACTATTAAAAACACACTAGGAATTTAAAAGTTGTAAACATTCAATCTTAAAAACAAGTAAAGACATATTAAAAATGTCAGGTTCCCCAGATAACCTGTTAAAAACTCTATAAACTCTATATTTTTGTTTATTTATTTAAAGAAGAAAACACACATTAGAAAGACAAAAATCCAATCACAGAGTGCCACGATTGAACACAAACGCTTATGAAAATATTAAAAAACATTAAAAAAGCGAAGGTGTAGAATTACAAAAATGAATGCAATAGAACACCGAAAATTTAAAACGAATGATTAGCTAAGAAATAACGATTGTAAAAGGCAGAAGTAAAAACATCATGAATTTAAAAGTTTTAAACAATGCAATTTAGAAACAACAATAAGCATATGAAAAACGTCAAGTTCAAGAGAGAACTTGCTAAAAAATTCTATAAAATTTGCACAAAGAGAACTTGTTCACATAGTTAAATTTCGAAAATACATTTTGAAATAAACTCTTGTTTCTTAAAGGTCTGCCAGGCACAGCAAAATGTATGGAGATAAGTATATCATTGCAACCACTCAATCCTTTAATGACTTTGTAAAAGAAGAGAACACAAAAAAGTTCACGTCTTGAACATAAACTAGGTGTATTAGATATATCGTAGTAGATATAGAGAAGATATATCCTGAAGTAAAATCCATTTTTCTTGTAAAGTAATTATCGATGACCAGACTTTATCATCGCGATATATCGTCTAACATAAATCGATATTTCTCGATATATCGGTATTTATTAATTATTTTTGAGATATCAAATTGTAAATCGTCTCTCTTTACAAAACACTTAATCAGAATTCATCAAAATAGAGGAATTTTCTGTTTATCTTGCTTAATTTATGTTTGATATATTAAAAATTATTGAGCTTTTCCCTCCAATAAAATAATAAAAAATAATAGTGTTAAACTCTCTTCAACAGAGTGTTACAATAGCATTTCACTTAAGGCATATACATACATATATATATATATATATATTAGTACTTCACGTATATATTTATACATCATGAAAAAAAGGGAAATGAAATTTATTTACATGTTTCAAAGTTATTGGAGAATAAATACAAGCATGAAATTTTAAATTAAATTTTCACTATGACCAATATTATAGCAAAAGAAAAAAATTTTATTGTCTCAAAGAATCTTATAAGTTTACTATTAAATATAAATTTCGTAGACATGCCAGTTTAAATGCTTGATATAGATTGACGGAATTTTACAATAAGGTACCACAACATCACATTGCCCTTATATTAGTGCTGTGGACACTGCATATAGTAGCATTTGCGAATGGGGTCATTAACGTCTAATCAATCATCGCAGATCTTCGACAAGTGGGGTTAAGGTAGTGATTAGAGTAGAATTGCTAGAATTGGCTGTTGTAAATAATATTTGGCAAATGTACCAAAAAATATAAAGTTTGATTATGTGGACATAAAAATTATGGGTATTTCCGAATCTTATATACATTGGTGTAGTCGCAAATCAAGCAGTGCCGGAACGCCCAAACCTGGGTGATAAAAATCGTATTATTTTTAAGGCAGCTTTTACAATTTTTTCTTATTTATTTTCGTAAAAAAAGCACCACCGGAACGGCATTCCGGCTTCACTACAGCCCTTCTTACATAAATCTAAAAGATGTTTTGTTGAATTAGTTAACAATAAAATATGAACTTATATCCCATGGTTTTGAAGTTCTTAATTTGCACAGATATTTCTTTAATTTTTATGAAAATATACTGAAGGAAAATCTAAATCACTATACTGAATGTGAATGAAAGATTAATTAAACGTTTTTTGAGTTTGCATGCTTGTATCTAATTCGTATTCCGTACTGAATATGCTGCCTTATCACTTTCTCCCTTGTTCATTTTGAATTACTTTGTTGTTAGTTTAACAACATTGGTCGTCGTTGTATAAATACTGCATTTGAAGACTATACTAGAAAGAAGATCCGAAACCAACAAACGCAAGCCTTCAACTCTGCTGTTTTCCGGAAATAAGGCCTAAATACCTCTTCGAGTGACAGTCGTTGTTCATGAACGGTGCATTCCTGATCTACAAAAAAAACAATCCCTTACTATCTGAGATGATTGGGCGCCAGTCGTGATTCCGCGGAAAGAAGCGTGATTCCGACACCTGCTTTGAAATGGGTCCGCGTATTAGAGGTAAACACAGGTCACGAGATCTTCACTAAGATACAATATACTCAGTTCTGTTCAGTACAAAGTCCTGGTTTACAAAACCAGTCTGTCATTATTCCTTTACTTATAAGTAAGTATGATGAAACCTCTCTACAACGGCCCCTTTTCCATTCCAAGGAAGATTGGGGGCTCTAATGCGGTTTCATATTTGGAAGTACAAAATATGTATTTAAGCCCTGATTCGTTATTTGTGGCGAAGTCAATTTTAAGAATTTTGTAAAGAAAAAAATATTTAATTCGAAAATTTTCTTTTTTTTAAGAAAGAAATTCTTTCTGTTTAGATCTTTCATTGTTTTTAAATTGATGATTTTTTTGTTCTTTATTTGCCCCCTATTCTCTTGATAAAGGATCCAATGTTAGAGAGAGAGAAATGGGATGGATTTCATTCAAGTTCAACGGACGACCACCCCGGGCCGCTAAGAGGAGTTTTTGTGGCAGTTTCTAAGTTTTAGTTAATGTCATGTCTATAGGCCAAAAATTTTGTATCAAACAAAAGTGGACATTGAGAGAAGTTTTAACGTAGTTTCAATTCATGATTCCTTGATTTTAGAAATTAAGTTTGAGAAAAAGTTATGTGTTATACTTTAGGCATTGACGAATCATCAAACAAGCAATATTGCAAAAGATTTTAACAAAAAGTGTCTTTTAAAGGACACTATATAGCTTTTTTCTTAATTATTGACTTGCAGTTCTGAAAGTTTTTACACATATGTATTCAAACATTACTATATGAAATATATTTTTTAAAAAATTTTTAACCCAAAACCTTTTTTAAAAATTAAAAAAAAAATATTATTTTTATTTTTTTAAAACGTTCCATGCTTGCCAATTTTTTATTTTTTCACTTCATTTTATATTATTATTACTTACAAGTACATTTGCAACATAACGGAGTATTATTTTGCTATTTCATTGAATAGTTAATTTATAGGAAATATTTTTGTTTTTGTTCACTTAATTTTCATCAAAATTTTACATTTGTCCAAAATAAAGTGACTTTCAACTATCTAAATGAAATCGAAACATAAAATGGATACCAAGATTTATTTTATTATCTATCAGGATACCGTACTAAACATTTCGGAAGATTTACTAAAAAATTAAGACGCGTGGAACATTTTAAAGACGCGTAAATCTAAAAGAAATATCGTTTTGAGAAAAGACATTTTAAATATATATGTACACTTACCTTTGATACTTGCTCTCTTTATACAATACTAATAATTTTAGTCAACCAGACAAATTTATGCTAGTTATTCACTTAAAAGTAAATTTTGAAGAGGAAAAAAAAATTTAATGATTGCTATGGATTCATTGTTCCACAGTTCATCGACAGACAAAACATTTGACCCGTTAAACTTTTCAGACACATGTATTTTCTAAATTAATATAAATAACTATTTATTCACAAAAAAATAAATTAAAATTTGCCAGAACCATATGTTTCAACTTCTTTTTCAATGATTTTTGTATTATTATTAGATTTAGATAGTTTCTTCGAAATTATTTTCTTTTCCACATCTCAGTAAAACCTATTTTCAAGCGTTAATCCCGTCTTTGAGCAATGTGAACAAATTCTGCGTTCAATTCATTCTATTCTGCGATAAGGTTATTCAAGCAGCTAAAATTGCACTCATTTATGTCAGAAATTAATGAAAATTCGAGCCGCTTTTTAGAAACAAATGTTTATTTGGGACAATTGTTCCAAACAACACTATGAATGCTCTTATTTACATTCTGTGTTTTCCCGAGACGCATCTTGCCTACAGCTCTTACTTTGCAAGCCTCTGATACACAGGCAGCATTTTTTCCAGAACTTGCTCTGACAGCTTTGTCTTCATTGACGAATGAGACTTTGGCTTTTCATTGTTAGCCAATGCCCTCTGATAAAAGCATCATGATGTCAAGCCTGTTGGGCATTTATTATGCTTAGGTGCTTTGTCTGCCGATGAAGTGTGGAACAATGAAGCAAATATTGCAGTTTTTTCTGTACATCAGGGGCATTGTCTTTTATAGCTTTCCTATAAAAATTTGCAAGTTTTAATATAGTGCTTTCTTTCAACCTTCCCTGTTTGCGACCACCAATTTTGACACCTTTACTTCGCCATTCTTTGACTTTATTGCAAAGTTCTGTCCCAAGTCTCTTTGCCACATGATTTAGACATTCTTTTTTAGAAATTTTCATACTGTCACCATATACATCTAATTCTAATAAATGTTGGTATGTCTTAGAATCACCATCTAACAGAACATTCATGTATCGCATACCACAGTTTTCAACCGATCTCGTCCATAAAAGTTCTCCAGCTTTAACTTCCATCGCATTTGATGAAACAACATAGTTTTCGCTGCATTCTGGCTTATGGGCTTTGTACCATATGGAGAAATCAGAACTGTGTTCTTCAATATCTCTTTTTGCAGTGTGAATTCAGGATAATATTTCGAAAGTATCTCTTAAGCAATGACGAGACCAGTCAAAATGTCAACGTCTATACCAATAGCATAATGTGACGCATGTCCACGTGCCATCATACGAGACTATCATGTCAATAATATCATTATTTTTGACAGATGGTGATGCTAACTCATTATGCTTTTGGCAAATAATTTTACGAGACACTTGGAGAATTTCATTTTTATAACTCCACTTCTCCTCAAACAAATTGTGTAAACATTTTGAAAAGGTTTTTTATCCACTGCATGAATGCCAATAGCCATTGAAAAAATTTCCAGCGCCGCACGGCCTTCCCCAATTTTCAAAAAAGCTTCAACAAGCTTTTTATTTGCTTCAAAGTATTTGTGTACATTATCAGGAGGACTGGAAAATATGGACCTAAAACTTTTCTGACAGTTTTTGCATTTTAGTTCTATTTTTGATGAAAAGCCATAAGTGCCATTAGATGTAACATCCAAAGGACACATATTCCATTCATCACAGTTTGTGTTAGACAGAAGGGAATACCACATACTGTTATTCATAATGACATAAGAATTTTTCAATGGCATTGCTTGTTGAAGCAGAGGTGGAAGGCAACACTTTCCATTTTGTGGCATTTACATTTACAGCATTTTTCTTTTCCCTACCTTCATTGCTTTCACAGTATTCAGCACACACTGAAATATCGAAATTCTCTACTTTATCTTTTTCTCATCTCTTGCTTATGTTGAAAGCACACAAAAGCTTTCGTTTTGATGGTCTACCTTTCAATTTATGATATCGTCGACTAACAGTGTCCATTATGTAAATTATACACAAAGTAAAAAGTATTATTACTAACGAGGGATCTGGAGAAAAAAAAATCACTTCAGAGGATACCAGGAAGAAGGCAGAGAATACAAATGATGATAACAAATAACAATACGTCAACTTGTTAAACACGAGGTAGAAGTGTAAACAAAACACAGCAAACAGCAATTAATAGTTACTGTTAAAATCCATGAAAGCTAAAACGTACAAATATTAATTCTAAAATAAATTAAAATGTAAAACAAATCGTGTTTCCTCTTTGTTGACATAGTTTTTTACATATTTGGGTCTCTTTAATTTTTTAAAATGCCTATAACTTTTTAGTAAATTAATTTAGAGACATTCGATTTTGTGCGTATGGTTCATTAAAGTAAGCAACATCTCAATAAAACAAAAGAAATTTCTATATTTTGTTCAATTTTTGCCAATTCTAAGGTCCACCGTCCCCTTAATTTGAATTAAAACAGAACTCTTATGCTTATCTAATAAAAGACATCGATTTTGACGTTTTGTTTTGAATAGTATGATTAGATATTTTTATTTTTTTGCGTGGTGTTTTGACACAACAGTACAAAGGGAGAAAATAAATTTTTAGAAACGTCTAATCATGCCGTCTGCGCGAGATTTTGCAATTAGGTTACAAATAATTTGAGAGAAGGCATGCTCTACCGAAATGTTTTCATTTACTAATGATTCACATTTAATGGGAATAATTTTTATTCTTGCGTGCTTACAGTATGATGCAGAGCGTCTGAAAGCACAGAATGGAACTAGAGGAAGACATAGGAAAACAACCAGTAGATTAACAGACAGAGGGTCATTAGAAACGTCCCTTGAATACAACTGATTAGCATATGTCGTCTGTCAAAGAAAAGAAGGAAAAATCAAATAAATCACTGGAAATATAAAAAAATACATAAATACTTAGAATATTAGCAAACCAGAAATCTGATTCGTATGTATAGAAGCTTAAAGCAATGATAGGAAGTAAAAACAATTAAGAATGAAGTTAAACTTTTCATGCACCAAATCACAGTCAACAAACAAGTTTTCTGTTCTGTTTATGTTGGATTCAAACACCGTTTTCCAGTTACCCGCCAATTCTAGATTTCGCCAAATCCGTTTGGATACTATTTTAAGCGCCATGGTCGGACCCGCTCTTTCAGTAGTTCACAAAGCGTTGAATTCTGTATTCTTTGAGTTCGTTTAATTCTTTTCATTTCAAACGGCTAAAGAAATTTCTCTTAGAACGGCTCAATTCCAAACGGAACGACTGTAATTAGCTAAATCGCTTGGTTAAAAATTTAACCGTCAAGCAAGCCTTAGAAGTCGCCAAAAAGAGCGATAACAAAAATATGACAAACTTTCCACAAAATAAGGCTCTTATAATAAATAAACATTGAGAGTTACAGCAATAGTGACATCATATTTAATATTTTCAAAGTATCCTTAAGCTACAACAAAAGAACACTCTACTCTAAACTTTAAAACCCTCTGAGCGGTTTGCTATTTTGATGTACTAGCTTCAACGTCTTTAAACTCTGCTTTAAAAGTGAATAATTGGATCTTTATTGAGTTTAATCAAGTCTCTGGAATCTTAAGAATATTTTATCCATTGCAATTTTAGAAATTATTGATATGAACTTAATTTTCTGCTTTTAAACTCAATATGAGAAACGGAAAAATACATGTGAAAAGCTTAGAGGGTTAACATCCTCAAACAGAGTGTTGAAATTTTGAAGATTCCCATTGACGAAGGACTACACCGGAAGTCGGTCGGTATAGCGAAAGTTCTACATTGCCCCAAATAAACAATACAGAAAACTCGTACATATTTTCTTTTACAAAACAATAAGATTCTTTTGATCTATTTATGTAATGACTACAATTTTTTGAAATTTTACCAAGGAATATACATTTCAATTTTGAATAGTTGCGAGATGATGAACCACATACCTGTATCATTATTCCACTCTTCTACTCCAACTCACTGTCAGGAAGTTTGAGTTTCAGATTTCTCAAAATGTACGGGTGAGTGAGCGATTGGTGTTTTATTGCGTAAAATCTATTTTTAACTATACTTCACTAAACATTCTGGTGTAGGCTAATATCTCATAAAATTTCATTTCAGAATATTAGATAAACGCAGAAGAAATAAAAATGAATATTGGACATTAAATGAAGAGCCTCTCTGATATTGTTACTATACACGATTAAAAATTATGGATATTAAAATACACAAAATATGTTTAAATCTATAGCTTTAATAATTTGTGGAGCAAACATAATAATGAATCACAACATCGTTAGCAAGTGAATGTTAATGTTTAAAATTTTAATTAAAATATTGGGTAAATGTCACTTTTTTCCTTGCGACCATGCTTCTTTGTTATCCTTTTAACTACAGTGTTTGATACCTCATTCAGATTTGTTTAGTTAGTAGATTGTTGTTTCGTAGGAGTGTCTTGGTACGTCTTCTGTTGTTTCATCAAGTTCGTAATTTATTAAATCACCTGAATAGGTAAAAATTATACGATCTAAAGACTGATGAGGTCATCTCGAAGCTTCATCGGAGCTATCTTGGAAAGGACCCATCATTTTGAACCAGTGGCGTATATTCAACCAAAGCAAGTGAATTCTTTAAGCAATTTTTTTGTCAGACGCGGTGCAGTCGTGTGTTCAGATAGTTTTCTTCTCGAAAATTTTCAGAAGAACGATTGTGTTTTCTTTGTCGCTTTGGAACAGAGGCGGAAAAGGTTTCGTATTGAGCCGCTATTCCCTACAGTATTTCTGGTTTTCCCACAGACGTGGGTGTAATAGAAAAAAAATTGTATTTAAAGTAGAAAAGAGATTCGTGTTTCTTATCATCAGTTTGATACCCTGCTGTTGTCGCCTTTTAGTTTAATGCTCTTTACGTAATATTCTTTCTCGCTCACATAGATCGCATGGGTCTTCGAAGCGGCTGAGTATTTCTCACCGATCATGGGTGCGATGTAAAAGTGCGTGTTTGAAGTGCAAGTGTTTCATGCTTCCTCTCATCATCTGGCTCAGGCTCCGTTGAGTTCATGCTCTTTATTTAATAATAGCAGCCTGCGGCGACCAGCTGGTTCACCTAACTTATCAGTTAAAATGATTCAGTTTTATCAGTAAAATTTGAAATTAGCAAGTTGTTTTAATTAGCTGTTATTATTATATTTTACATCAATAATTTAGAATTAACGCTATCCGATGAATCAATTTCATTTGAAATTTCTGAACATTATAAACAGTTAGCCTTGAAAGATGGTAGATAAAACTGAAGATTCCAACAAATGACTATTATAAACCAAGTGAAATGTTTAAAATCTTGATTTTTAGATGTTTTTTAGATGAAATAATTCCCAAATCAAAAATGAAATTCAAGTACATGCAGAACAAAATAGTAGATAGATCATTTTCAGATACATCAAGTCAAACTTCAAAGTTTGTTAGTAGCTAAATGAAATCTAATTTTGACAGAATTTAAATTAATGCAATTAACCGTGGTCACTTTTCAAATATAGCTTTGAACTTCTTGTAACATTATTGAAGCAATTTGAAAAGCATTTTAATTTCAAGTAAATGTGTTTAAATTAATGTAATTTCATGTCTGATATTTCAATAAAAATAAAATAAGGTATAATTTGAAATGAAAAAAGCAATAAACCTGTAACTCAAGTAATTATTAGAGATTATTTAAAAGATCATTATGTGATATCAGAAAACATTTATCTGAGCAAAAAACTATTTAAATGTTTTTTAATGTAATGTTCCATATTCTGTTCCGTTGTATTTGTGTATTCTAAGTGAGTTTGTTGAAATATTGCTTCGGCATATAATTAGAATCATTACTAAAAATTCGATAAAATATCGCAAAAAGTGTTTTACGTACGAAATACATTTCAAATGCTTTAAAATTTGAAATTCTTTGCTAAAATTCCCTATCCATAATTCATTAAAAATTTTATTAAAGCCAAATATTTCGGAAAAAAGGAGTGAGCTGCGAAATTTCCCCTCCCCGAACTTTCCGTTTACCCTCTATAACCTGTTTGATCTCCGCCCTTCCTCCTTACCTTTTGTCTCTTCCCGATCAGTTGAAAATACAAACAGTCTCCTTGACTGAACTTGATTGCAGTTCATGACAATTAAAAGCCTTGTGAAATTGAACTTTACATTGGTATAAAAATCATGTTCATGCAATAATTCTTTCTGAAGTTCTTGACGGAAAAAAAGGCCAAACACGTTGAAATTTGCCTTAATTTGTAACGCATTAAAATTTGAATAAAAAATTGAAAAGAAATGCCTCCGAGGTGCACATTCCCACCCTCCAAATTATACCTGTACCGAATTTGGTAGTTCTAGGTTCAACGGTCTGTCCTGTAGACCACCAACAGACACACAGATTTTCTCTTTTATTAAAGTAGAGATTCTCGTTCTCATTGATCACGTGGTTTCCCGGAACGGGTGTGGAGCACGCACATTTAAGATCAAAGAAAGACAAAAATTACGAAGTGAAGCATTTTACGATTCCTTACACTTTTAGGACCGTCGTTGCGTCCTGTTAGACTTCCTGATCGTCTAGCGGTAACTGAGTTGTGCTGGGCATTTTATTTTAGTGCTTCTTTTACGTATTATTTGTCTTGTGCTTAGTTTCTTTTATTTATCTGCTATTTTAAAAATACCAATTTCTACACACACTGTTTGAGAAAAGTAAGGCTTGTAAGGTCAGAAGTCTGGTGTTAAATTGACAACTGATCTTCCTCTACTATCTTTCAAAGTCTAAAGCATGTATTCGGGACTTTCAGACAAGTTGCTATGAAAAATATTAGTGACTTGATATGGTAATCAATTAAATTGGAGTGGATATTGTTGGATTTTCCCACATTCTGGTAGAAACAGAAATATTCTTAAAGTGTTTTCAACAAATCAGATAACGAAAAAGGCGACTTTCTCAAATTCCTCCACTATCAAGCGCGTTTTGTGCCTGACTTCGTCGTTTTGTTAACAGAATCCTATATGTATTTTGGACTTCTTCTCTTTGGTGGAATGATTCCAAATTTTGATACAGATCTACTATCTAATGTCAAAATCACATATCAAATTTCATTTATCTATCTCGTTGAGTTTTATAGTTGTCGAGCTAACACTACATGAATAGGAAAACTTTCAGACAGACAGATTTTGTCAAAACTTTATCACAGATCAACACTTTTGCGTAAAGATCACTTACAGAAATTCAATCCTTCTTCCTTTTGCGTTTCTGAGTTATCGCTTTCATATACTGACCAATAGACGGGCGGACTAACAATTAACCTTTTGAAGGACTTGCTCCAAAATTTTATACAATTCTACGATTCAGGGAATATAAAAATTATACCAAATTTCATTGATCAATTTTATTGCCTTTTTTGCGTTATGGTGATCACATACACGTTAGAAGACAGACAAACTATCCTTTGATGAATTTTGTCCAAAATATAATAGAAATCTAAAATTGTGGTTAGAATACCACTATCAAATTTAATTCGCCTAGTTCAATCAATTTCTGAGTTATAGCGTTCACTGACAGACAAATAGACATAATATCAGAAAAGTTTTTTCAGACTCACAGAAGTCTAAAACGTAGAAATTCTTAACCCCTTAACTGGTTTGCCCGTAAGCCGCACTTGCATAGAATTATCGCAATTTTAAACTAAGACAAGTCATTCACAGATTTTATAATTCGATTAAAAAATTACATGGAAACTCTAAGCATTTCAACTGCCCTTTAGGCTCTTAATTGAATTAAAATGAAAAAGTATATCCAAAATAGAAAGTTTTATCTAATTAAACAGATGGGGAAACAAACCAGCTAAAGGGTTAATCTTGAAGTCGAATTTTTTTATGATTTCTGCACTTTTACTTCCTATATAAGTTAATATTTTCTTCTTATAGGAAAAAGAAAAAAATACTACTCCTGTTGGTATTAATTGTTGAAATTGACGCAGTTGTCCCTCAAATGGTAACATTGTTTTGGTAATTTTAAAAATTAAAGTTTAAATAAAAGGTGTAATGCAGATACGCTGCATACTTCTCGGTGCTTCCTTTCTCCGCAAAGTTCTCGTATTACTTACAAATAATGGTGTGTTCATGTGAAGCAGTACATTATAAGATATCTAGAATTACTTACTTATGATTTGTTCTCTGCCTTTCCCATTCAGATTTCTTATCTATCTTCCAGTCGTAAAATGGAGACCCTTCTGGAAGCAATAATGACATTCCACGAAAAGTTGCGTCTCTGAAATCTAAATTCAGATCCTGAAACATAGTTTTAAACATTTTAGTGATTTTCGTAATAAAACTGTAGATCACGTAAGACACTCAAAAACTACTAAGTTTGATAGGAATCTGGAGTTCTGGTGTTGTGTCAACCTACCAGATTTCATCCCTCCAGTTAGGAGCGTTTCTCTATTATGGCGTTCAGAGACAGACATAATTCGAAAAATGGATTTTTAAGGCTCACTGAGATTTAACATGTATAGATTCATGAACATCTCGAAGTGAAATTTGATGTTTAAAATGCTTCCTCATTGTATAATTTGTTTGAGAGAATGTAATAAATAAATTTCTTTTAAATTTTTTAATATGATTCTGCATTTTCTGGCAATGGTGGAAAAGGGGGTGTTTATCCTGCTCCCCCTTTTTACACCACTCACCTGAGAGGACAGTAAATAGTATTCTTACGCGTGGCCCCTAAAGCTCGGAACCCTATTGGGAGTATTTAGTTCAGTCGGCAAAAACTCGACCCTCGATAGGACATACACCATGCTAATTGGTCTTAGAATTACATCAATAAAGTAATACCTTTTTAAGCGATATCTTTTGCATAGGGTCATCCTTCTCATCATCCATTTTTGATTGGTACGAAATTTTGGCCCTTAGACATAATGTTAAAATAACCTCTATTAACGACCACTGAAATCCCTCTGAGCGGCCAAGTTTATCGCCTATTCAAATTTAATGAAGAACATTTCGTTTAATTCCCTATCTTTGGAACTTTGATTAAGTGAAAGGAAGGAAAGAAGGACGTAAAAATGAATCGATACAAAGCAACACCGGAAATCAGAATTAATTTCTTTTTGAAAGAAACGGTAAAGCTATCTTGAGCTCTAGTATGTTCACAATATCGTTCATCTAATACATTCTCAATTTCGTTAAAACTCTTAAACATCTTCTCAAACTGAGAGAAGATCTGTCATATTTTGTTATATCAACTAAACCGAGTTTCTAACGTATCATTTTTTCCCATTTTTTTATCATCGGAAGCTGCTGAATTATGAGCTCCGATGTTTTGGACGGTGAAGCGAAAGTTAGGATTTTTTCGGATAAACTGGAAAAATTGTATGGTATTTCTAGTAATATAACTGGGAAAAACCCGCCAGTTAGAAGCAGAAGGATGCTTTTAATGATTTAAAAACTGATATTTTAATGTTGTATTTGGATGCAGTGTCCAAGATGGCTTCTGTCCAGGAGAATGGGCTGGTCAGGCAAACAATATTATGAAGATGTTGACCTGAAACGTGAGTTCTCATCCTTCCGTATTAACATTAATACTAAAGTTGACTACATTTCTAAACATATCGCCCCTAAAGGTATTGCCAGACAGCCTGAGTTTCAAGAACCTAACTTACATGAAGAGATTGTGAAAGCAAATTTGAAATCTGAGGTTAAAACATGTTTCTGCGGTACGGAATAGCTCTAGTGCTGTAAAAAGAGTCAAATCCGATTTGAAGTTGGTGATAAATGGCGCCAGTAAGATATCGTCATTGAAAAGTGTGGGTACGTTACCCAAAAGAAAAGCGATTTTTCTATCAAGACTTAGTCCTGATTTACGAGGGTTCTCAGTTTTTGAATCCTTTAAAATCAATCATATTTTGTGCCGTAGAATTAGGACTAAATTCCAGTCGTATGCTTCTTCTCATGTTGAGGTTTCCGAGAGCGATTTCCATTTCCTATCTGATGCATCGATTTGGCTTGAAGGTTGTCTGGTTACCGACTTATTTGGTAGATTGAAAGAAGAACAGATTTTTCCAGACAATAACATTCTTCCTTCTGACCCTGGCTTCACTAACACTCATGCCGGAAACAGCAATTGACTTCTGTTTTTTATCAGAATGTCCGTGGTTCTTGGTACTAAAACTGTTGATTTTTTTTAGTTCCGTTGCTTCTGAAGACTTTGTTATCTGTTTGACTTAGACTTGGCTGTATGAGCAAATTGACTCATCTGATCCTTTTGATGATCGATACCTCGTTTTTCGCAAAAATCGTGATTCTTCCACCAGTTCTTGTAAACGTGGCGGTGGTGCAATGGTTGTTTTCAAGCAAAACATATCTGCTTCCCAAATTCATGTTCCTCTGATTGGTCTTGAGTGTATTTGGATATCAGTCAAATTGAAATTTGGAAAAAAATTTGCTTTTATGTGTTCTGTATTTTTATGTGTTCCGGTATTGTTTGTTTTGATCGTTTTGGCTCTTTTGAGAAAATTTTTATCGGTGGTAATTTCAACTTGACTATTAACAATAATTTTAATGATTCTTATTGTCTGCGCCCGAAACTTAGGGAATTGTTACTCTTTTTGCATCTTTTTAATATGAAACAGATAAATAAGATTTTAAATTGTACTGACAAATATCTTGATTTGATTTTATCCAATATTGTTTCATGTGATATTGCAATTCGGCACGGTGACCGCCCACTCGTTTTTGACGATTGTCATCATCCTGCACTCTCTATTTTTATGCGATTTGTACCTAAGCGTGCCAATAAGAGTACTGACCATGTTGCGAAATATGATTTTAAAAGAGCCGACTTTCTATTATTATGGTACTCGATCCGTGAGATTGATTGAAATTTTTTTCTTAGTTTTGGTGACGTAAATGATGCGGTTTATAATTTTTATAATTGCTTATACGAGGTATATGCCCAAACTATTTCTTTAAAAAGAGCTATTACTAAGAAATTTCCTTTCTGGTTTTCAGTTGAAACCAGGAAATTGTTGAGAAGGAAGAAAATCGATCGTCGCTTACTTTTAAGACATAGAAATCCTGTTTTTATCTATAAATTTAGGTCTTTACGTACTAGTGTTATGTATGGTATCGAAAGGGATTATGGCAAATTATTTACATATCATTGAGACAGATTCAATTTCTGAACCAAAGAAGCTTTGGTCACATTTTAAAAAGGAAAAAAAATAATAACCACTTGCGTGGCAAATTATACTATAACGATAAATGTTTTATCAACGACATTGATATAGCTAATGCTTATGCTGATTACTTTTGTTCGATATTTAACCCTCGGATTCCTAAGACCATTGGATAGAAAGACATCAAAATAGGCGAACGCCCGAAATTCTCTTTCAAATATAAAAGAAAAAAAACTCCCGATCTCAAAAACCGCAATGACAGCCGGCACTCTCCGAATTCTAAGATCACCCTCCCCTGTTCCCCAAACCTTTTTGAGAGAGCCACTCTAACGAAGAAAGCACCCTCTAAGGGTGTGAAATCAATCACAATTTACAAAAGGGGATAGAAACTTCACAGGGCATTTCGGACGTCCACCGTCTTTTGCTTGAAGGGATGGTTGGGACAATCCCGTATTAGTAGAGTTAAGCCTAATACTGAAAATGACAGTAATGATGCCGTCGAGTTTAACGGCTTCGGCGATTACGTTAGTATTGATACTGTCACATATGTCGATGTGGTTACGGCTGTTAAGGAGTTTACATCTACTTCAACTATTGGTATTGATAATATTCTCCCTCTGGCGGCCGTGAGAGGGCGTCTACTTTTTCAAGAATCGAAGTGAAGTGATGCCTTGAGATCGAGTATTTAAACTCCATCGAACCCGTCCACTATCAGAGACAAGACGAGACTAGATAGGGACTAGCTCATTTCGAGTTAGAGTTTTTCCAATGGCAGCGCCAGTCTCAGACGCTATAGATGTTTCCTGTTTGATGAGTTCGTTTCCTGTGGCTTCTGAAGTAATTCGCCATGCAGTTCCAGTTTCTCCTGCTGTTACAAGAATTATCCTTCAGTTCCAACTAAAGCCAGCGAGAATGCTCCTAATCTTGTATTATGTAGATTCTCTCAAGTTTGTGGAATGATCCAGGAAATGCATCGCATCGAAGTATGTCATCTAGCTCTGAACATCTTATTTCTTTTTCAGTTATTTTTACATTGTTGAATTTTATTAAAGATTATTTGTTATCCATCAAGCGTCTAAGAATTTAGTGGAGTCAGACATACAAGCTGATGGTTACATCCCTTTCATTATTAAGGGCTGTGTTGATTTTCTGTTCTATCCCGTTCTTGCTTTGTTTAACCTTTTCTGAAAACAAATACATTTCCCCATGCCTGGAAGTTTACTAAAATCTTTCCGGTATTTAAAAAAGCTAATGCTGAATAATGCAAAAATTGCCGACCGATTGCAATTCTGATTCCTCAATCAAAGAGTTTTGAAATTATAATACATAAAAAGCTTATCACACAGGTTAAAAAATGAAATTTGTTCTGCTCAACATGGATTCATGACTGAACGTCCTACTTCAACTAATTTGTTGTGCTTAACTGACAAAGTTATTTCCGCCTTTGAAAACAATTGTCAACTAGATGTTGTTATTTCTCAAAGGCCTTCGATTCAATCGACTTTGGTGTTCTTATGGAGAAATTAAGAACTATCGATTTTCATATCAATCTTGCTCAATGGATTTTCTCGTATTTGAATAATCGAACTGTATATGTCTATTTTAATAATGTTGTTTCTGATGCATTTTCAAACACATCTGGTGTTCCTCAGGGTTCAAATCTTAGTCCTTTGCTTTTTATTTTGTTTATAAATTACATTTGTGGTGAATTGGGTTTTTCTCAGTGTCTCTTGTTTGCAGACGATCTGAAATTTTTTAGACAAATACGATCCAGTGCTGATGCTGCTGCTTTTACAGAACGACCTTGATAACTTATATCAGTGGTACATAGTAAATAAATTACTCCTTAATGTTGAACAGTGTAGCATCCTTAGTTATACTAGAAAATCACAGCCTATTCTTTACTCCTACTAAATCAATGGTATTTTACTAGGCCGATCCCGATCAGTTACTGCCCTTGGTGTTACTTTTGACACTAGACTCGATTTTACCCAACATATTGACAACATTGTCTCTAAGGCTTACACTAATGTTCGCTTTATCAAACGTAATACCAGACATTTCTCCGGTGAACTTGCTTTGAAGGTTTTATTTTTCACTATTGACCCCTCGAGTCTTGAATACTGTTGCCTTGTCTGGGACCCTTAAAATAAAAATAAGATTAAAATTATTGAACAGGTACAAAATAGGTTATTGCGTTACTTATTTTACCGAACAAATCTCTATTATCCACAAGACTTATCCTCATCTCATTTATGCAACATCTTCGATATTCACAGTTTGAGATCCGACGTGATCTTTCATGTCTTTTATTTTATCATAAGATAATTAATGATGACATTTATTGCAGTGACATATTGAGTTGTATCACTTATGCTTTGCCGACTAGAAGTCTGAGGAAAAGTTGTTTATTTGTAAATGTATTTACAAGGTTTAATTACATACGTAATTTTTCTATTTATAAACTTTTAACAGGTACTCTGTTTATCTTGATGTGTTTAATATGATGATGTTTTTAAGACTGAATGTTTGCTGCTTTTGTGTTCCTGAAGTGTTTTTAATTTGTGTGCTTTTTAAATTCGTGTTGTGTTTTTTATTGATTTATGTATCTATCTGTTGTTTTTATTAATATGTGTTTTACGGCTATTTTAGTGTTGCTTCTGTATCATGCACTCTGTAATAGGAGTTTATTCTGTAGTGTGCATTTTCTACATCAATAAATAAATTACTTGCCAAATGCGAAGCGAAAAGTAAATTTCGGCCACTGACGGGGTTGGGTATTTAAGAGTTCATTTGCGCCTTTCAGGCGCTGATTCCGACTTTAGCAAAGAAGCACCTGATATGGGTGCGACCATCAACAAATGAAATTTCCCCTCCACAGACTTTAGGAAAAGTAGATGATATTATTGACCATTCCGCAAAAACTACCGACGAAACGACTAAGGACTTTTTTAAAATTTAAAAATAAAAAAACTAAAATAAGTTAATCTCCGAAAAAGCAGAGAGATGTTAAAATAGCCAAAAGATAATAAATAACAAACGCAAACTGAATTGTTTTCGAAAGAGATTAGAAATTTTCGAAGTACTTTTTTTACTTTAAATGATTCATAAAATTTGCTTTATCAGAAATAACGAATTGGAGATTGTTTAAATACACATTTTCTATTTCCAAGCATTTAACCCGTCAAAGCGATCAATTCTCCTTTGAACGAGGGTGGCCTCTATAAAGAAGTTCCACTGTATATCAAAAGAGTGATGATTCAAGAATGACGTTCGTTCACTCACCTTCCTATCATCAGAGTGGATCAATTTGTCGAGGTATTCCAGATTATTCCTCTCAAATTCAAAGGTGTAAAACATGAAGTGGTTCAATTGACTCATCATCGTATCAAAGAAACGGTACAGAGAGTATAACCTAAAACGAAGCAATATTTTACAATGAATAACAATAATGATAAAATTCAAAGGGGATTCTAACCTCTATTCCGAAACATTGTTGCGTGATAAAGCTTTAAGCTGGATTCTTGTTGTCTTCGTCTCGTTTGAATGCATTAGGCGTTACATTACGTCCATAACGATTTTTGTATAACGCAGTTTAAGGAAAGAAGACCAGCCTGAAATCACTATAACTTCTTGACGATTTCTCCGTACTCTTTCACAGATTGCCCAAAGTAAATACTGTACTGCATTCGGTAGATTAACAGTATTTTACAGAATTGTCCTGATAATCTGAATTTCCCGAAATCCAAACAGAGGCCAGCTCCAATTAGCTCGGATTCCCGAGGCTATACTGTATTATAGATTGTGTTTAAAATTAATTTTTAACAACTTATTAAAATGAGAGAAATCGCACTGAAATAAAATTGGTATCAATGAAAAGCTAATTTTTTGAATATTAAAGTTGTGTGAAAATGGTTTTTCAACCATAATGAGCCCCTTGATTATTGAGGAAAAACTTTAAGATTTCGATTGATTTTTAATTAATTAGGGATATCATTAAAATCTTGAAAACACATTTCTTAGTGAGCACCTATTAACCAAAAATTAATTATATGCCAAATGTGGTATCTCTAGAATTAACGATCTGGTTGTGGAGCATTTTGAACGATTTTTTCTTCATGCGATTAACAGAAAATTAGTCATCTGAAAAACATTATCGTGTTAAAAAGCTGTTGGTGAATATATATCATCTTGCAAATTAAAAGCTTGAAATGATTGCTGGATTTCATGTTCGAAAAAAATGGCTAGATCATTTAAAAATGAATAAGAAAAGGATGTCGGGCGACATAAATACACCGTTTGCTGCATTATGCTTGAGAAAACAGTAACATTTTACACTGTACATTTCAAAATGACTTATAAAATTCGACAACAGATGGCGCTGAAGCCTCAAATAACTGCAATGCTATGTTTTCGAAGTAGACTTAAATGGCAACAACAACGTTGCCAGAAATTTCGGGAACCGTAGCCCCATTCTGTGGCATTTTGTACTTAGTCGTTTTCATGTTAGCATAGCTTATGTCGTTTAGAAATTGAAGCGTAACTGTGCAAAACAAATTTATTCCTTCGAACAGAGAATATTTCTTTTGTTGGAATTCCACCATCTGATTGACGGTGTTCTTGAAATGAGATGAAATGGCGCAAAGGGAATGTTTTTTGCCAAACAGAGCAGCCTAAGATATTTTGTGGTGGTGTGTTCATAAAATTGGCCAACACTTTTAAAATAGCACAATTCTTGTAAAAAACTAAATTTGTATGGTAATGGTATTTCTGGTAATGAAATCATAATTCTCGTGATAATCAACAAAATTTACGGTATTTAAATCAATTATTTAATAATCTTACTATTCGTTTTGGTAACGGTTTATGAGAATTTTTGATTTTCGAAATTATGGCTTTTTTACCCACATTTTTAGTATAATTACAACGCTGAAAAGTTAATTTAACAGCAAAAACGGTTTTCATACCATACATTTTGTTTTTTTTACAAGAATCACGATAAAATTACCAGATTATTCTTCAGAATGTATCGTTCATTTTACCGTATGTTCGGTGATTTGACTATGTTGATCACTCTGACGCCTACCAAATACAATGGTATTAGCGTATTTTTTTATCTTGCCATATGGTAATTCGCACTTAAATATGTGGGCACTTTATTGGATAGAAGTAATAACGTTCCTCCTCAAGTATACCAATATAGCAGTGAAAATAAGGACATTAATGAAGGTTTGAAGTGACCCTGATGGATCAATCCATAATGGCGTCTGTTTTATGTATCTGTTAAGTGGGTAGTGTAATTTACACTCCCTCTTTAGTTTCACTCTTTGATAAAAGTCCCAGTTTGGAAATGAAGTTATATGAAGCGTTTAAAGAAATATCTTTCTTTGCTCGCTCAGTAATGTTTAGGCATGACGAGTATATTATTCTCGCGTACAATGTACAATTACATTTGGATATAACATTAAAGAAAAGCTAAAGGAGTGGGGATTTGAAGAAATGGCACAAGAGTTTACTGGTAAGTACTAAATTTCATTTTGAATTGATTTTTCGGTAATGTTGAATTAAGTATATATATATATATATATTTAAATGATTTGTGAATATGTATTTAAATAAAATTTCTCATTTATTGAAAGTTAAAAATTTGTCAGCTGGGTAAACTGAATGTCGAAGAAAAAATATAAATATATGCAGATATACGTTCAGAAGAATGCTTTATTTGTAGTTTCTTTTCATATCACTAATATTAAACGAATTTCCTTTTGTTTATGCCGAGTCGGTGGCCTTCGACCCCATTGCGTTTGAATTTATAAATTAAACATAAAAAATCTTTAAATAATTCTCAAATTTCATAGCTCATGACTTTGTTTTTACGATGTTAAAAAAATGAAAATATTTTGTTCACTTCCTTAATGTATTTAATGTATCCTTCATCGATGTTCTGCAAATAATTTAATATTCAATTGCCATTTATTTTTAACTACCTTTTGCTCATTTTTTGAAGTTCGTTTTGCTACCGTTTCCTGTAATGAAATGTCGAAATTTTACTTTTTTTTTAAAATTAAGATTATGAATACTAGGTTATTAAATAATTACTACAAACGTATGAAGATATGTTTAATTTTATTTTCATCTGTATGGTGAAAAGGAATGGGTCAACATTATTCAATTTGCAATAGATTTTTGTTACATCAGATAATGGCAAAAGAAAAAAATTAATAATTTGTTATTTTATGTATCATCATTTTTAAAAGACAGATAGACTTTTATTCATTATGAGCTCTGTATATGAAAATAAATTATTTACATTGCTGCAATGATTTTTTCCTTTTTTTCAGCTCCAAACTCATTACTGAAAACTTTTATTAATGGTTTTCAGTTTTAATATAGGGAATATTTGATAAGTTTATATTTTGATTTATTCGTATTTTAATAGTATAATTATTAACATTAGGTTAGCGTTTGATACCTCATTGGACTATTAAACTTTCAATTAAATTTGAATCTAATTTAAATGTGAGTTTTTTGCTTTCCCTCTTCTTACTTTCTCGTATACAATGTATATAAAGAGAAAGTATTGTAATCGACAAAAAATTGTTCGAAGACTCGAGATTTTGACGAATCTCCACGTTTTAGACCTCCCCGAGTCCGAAAAACACAATTTTGGAATTATGCATGTCTGTCTGTTAACACGACAACTCGAAAACTATTAGAACTACAGGGATAAAATTTGGTATGTGATCTTTACACATCATTTGTAGGTCTTTATCAAATTTTGGACGAAATCCGTGTATGGGAAGTCTGTCTGCTGTCATGTGAACACTATAAATCAAAAACTTGAATAGCTAGATGGATAAAATTTGGTACACAGTTTTATCATCATGATTGTAGGTCCGTATCAAATTTTGGACCTAATACGTCGAAGGTTTGATGGTCTTTGGGACTGTATAATCGCATACTTGTAAAAATCATATCTCCTAAACCCTTTGGATTAGATAAATAAAAATTGGTATGACGCTTGTTAATATTAATTACAGATCTGTGCCCAAATTTCGTTTCAATCGTTTAAAAGAAAGGCGTTCAAATTGCATAATTAATTTTTCTAACCCGATTCTCCATGCGCATGCGTACTGGTAGCAGTGTCTGTGCACGCGGAAGCTATGGAGCGAATTACGTCACTTTGTCCTTGAGCCGGCAAGAGTGGAACTTGTCATAGATGCGTTTTTATCGGTACACATCTCTTGGAATTTGATTCTTAACTTTAATATTTTACAATCACTATAACCTACAATGAAAAACCATCTGATAGTCATTAGATTCTGGTTTACAGTAGGTTCGAATTTTTTTATCCACGTGGGGGGAGGGGGAACAGCAAATTTTGGGGAAGTATACCAGAAAGTTTAGGGGAGACCAATCCCTCTGGTTTCTAATATTTTGATGTCAAAAGTTTTTTAATATGTTTAATGTATAACTCACAATACTTTAGTGTCTAATTGTTGTAATTCACAATAATTCAGTGGTTAATTGTAAACTAGTAGAAAGAAATTTGTAAAAATACTAAAATTGTATTACAGAAATTTTTTGATCGGTTGTAATTGTATTGAAAAAATAAGTTATTTTTACAAATTTGTTGATTGAAAATGCCAGTGCTCTAGATTTCAAAGAAGAAAAAAAAATCAAACTGTAGTTAGTGAATAGGAATATGTAAAAATATATTAAGATTGTTTTCAGGAATATACATAGTTTATCCTTGATAGAATGTGTAATCTTGTCTTTTAGTTTAGATTTGCGAAGTTAAAATAGTTTCAAATTTTAAACAAATGTTTTCATATAAATTAGAATAAGCATTAAATGAACGCCTTTATTCACACTCTTGCGATAAATCTTAAGCAGAGAATTAATGCCGAGTTTTCTAAAAATGCACATTTTTGTTAATTGTTTTTGAAATCATGACGCAGCAAAGAAGAGATTTTTGTCAATGTAGTCAAAAACGGCAAAAGTATTAAGTGTAATACGAATTAACAAGCTAATATGTTAAATATTTTAGCTTTTTTATGTTAACACATATGTATTTTCACAATTATTTCTTCAATTTTTGTTATTTTCTGTATTTTATTTGGAAATTTCTTGCATAAATAATATGAAAATTATCAAAATCAAGTGATTATAAGAACAAATTGAAAGAATGTTCCTATTACGTTTTTTTTCTTCATAACTTGAACATCTTTCTATTATTTATAGTGTACTTCTTAAAACTGTTATATCTAAAATTAAATATTTTTATGATGAATATGGATAAGTAGAATATGTATGATTCTTTTTTTGTTTTTGTCTTCAGATTTTTTTTTACTTTCATTTCTATGCATTAAGATATAGTTTTTCAAAGAATTAAAAATGTAAATTGTAAGAAACTTATAATCGACATATAATCCACATATCTCAAAAACTTGAACTGTGTCAATTAAAGAGTCTCTACTTTATTTTCTATTCATGTCTTCTGTATTTTCTGAGATCTTATTTTTGGAGAAATTACTGTTATCTTTCTTTACTGGACAACTCTGAAGCAATATTGTAGTAGCTAAAATTATATTAAATTTACACAGTTATGAAAATATTGAAATAAATTAGGTGTATAAGGTTCAGTATAATTTTTGAACATATCTAATAGCTATAATGTTACAAAGCTATAAAGTCGTTTCTCTGAAATTCTAATCTTGGCGACAAACTTGGCGATTTGGCGACCTTGGCGACAAATTTGGAGACCATTTTGGCGACTTTGGCAACAAAGGGAATTCTATAGAAGGACCTCGAACATTCAACCTATTTCTACTGGCTTCATGAACTTTTTGGAGATTACGTCACTTCCTATGTAATGAAGTCACTTCCTGTTGAAAAGTATAAAAGCAAGCTCTCAAGCCAAGAAGAGTTAGTTGGATCTTGATCTGCAAGCAAGCTGGTGAGCTAATAGGAAACCTTTGTGCGCTGTGTTGAGATTTAAAGGTAATCTCTAATGTGAATTTTTACAAGTGCTGTTTTAATACTTGTGTTATGTTTCTTTGCTTAGAATACCTGTAAAATAAAGAGCTTTAGTTTTGTAATCCTGCTTATTGGACTGCATTCACGTACACCCACAAGACGATTTTGCCACATTTGGTGTCAGAAGTGGGGTCTAGATTTTTCTGCGTATGCCTTAGACCAGGGCAATGGATGAAAAGTTTGAGAAGTTGTTTGCCATGATGGCAGAGATGAAAGCTGGATTGAAATACAAAATGGAGGCTGGACAGGAAGAGATGAAAGCTGGACAGGAAGAGATGAAAGCCGGATTGGAGAAGAAAATGGCAGCTGGACAGGAGAGAATGGAGAAGGTTCAAAAAGAAATGAAAGACCTAATCCGAGCTGGCAAAGAAGAGATGGGAGCTCACGTCACGAATCAAGTGGAAGGAATCAAGGATCACGTTGATGGATGTATAGGAAGAATGGAAGAGGAAGTCCAAGGTGTGAAAGGAAAGATCGAGGAGGTGAAAACTGAAGTTCAGGAAAAGATGAGCGATGTAGAGAGAAGACTTAGTCATCTTGAAACTAGACCAAACAATCTCCCGGCAAATCCAGAATTCACGTTTTCGCGGCAGACGGTTAAACCCTTGACATTCGACGGACTAACATCATGGACAGTTTTTAATACTTAGTTTGACGTTGTGAGCTCTACAAATGGATGGACGGATTTTGCGAAAGCCAGTCAACTTGTGGTATCGAGGATCAGCGGCGGAGGTTCTTCAAGGAATTCCAGCTGATAAGTTGAAAGATCTAAAGACCATCGAGAAGGCTTTGGAATCCAGATTTGGAGACAGCCACCTGTCACAATTTTATTACACTGAGCTGAAAACAAGAAGCCAGAAGCCAGGAGAAAGCCTTCAAGAATTGGCTGCCGATGTGGAACGACTAAAGAGCCTGGCCTACGCCGAGTGCCCTCTGGATGTTCGGGAAAGTTTAGCAGCTTAGTACTTCGTCGACACGCCATCAGAGATGAAGACACGCAACATTTAACCAGATTTGTGGATGCAAAAGATCTGAAATCATCTCTGAATTATAGTATGAAATATGAGGCTGCGAGAACTGTTTCCAAGACATCCAGACACGTCAGATCAATCGAGACGGAAGATCATATGAGTAGAGAAAAAGATGATAAATTTGAATCCTTCTTTAACAGGCTGGAAAAATTATTAAACAGTAGTTTTGCTGGAAAGAAGAACACTCCTCGGCGGAACTCGAACGTGACTTGCTGGAAATGCAACAAGAAGGGGCACGTGCAGAAGGAGTGCCAGGCGATTACTTCGAACCAGGAAAACTAATAGACGTCTGTCTTGCGGGGAGAAGGCTGCCTTCTCTGAATAAAGCCCTTGCAGAAGGACCGAGAGTCTCCTCACTCAGCGGGAAGAAAAATGGACTCTACTTAGAAGGATCTATTTGCGGTATCCAGTGTTTGATGTTGGTGGATGCAGGTGCAAACGTCACTCTTTTAAGAACAGACTTGGCACAAAAATTGAAGGAAAAGCTTATTTACACGGCTCCTAACATTTCTTTAAAGACCGCTACTGGTGGAAAAACAGAAATATGAGGGAAAATGAATGCATCGATTGAATGTGGGTCAAGAAAATTTAATCACATAATCTACGTAGTTGACATCACCGATTACTGTATTCTCGGCCTGGATTTCCTTCAAAAATTTAACTTTACAGTAGACCTGGAGAAGAACGAGATACGGACAGGAGGAGAGGAAATTCTTCTGTTTTCAGCTAGTGTACAGCATTCAAAATCGTGCTCCGTATTGGCCAAAAAGAGAACTACAATACCAGAAAGATCAGAATGTCTTATCCAGGGAGTTCGCGAAGTTCCTGGACAGTTCAGATATGCTGTAACAGACTTTCCTAGCCAAGTCCCCCAGAAGGGTGTTCTTGTGGCGGCCACACTCTCTGATTTGGAAAGGGAAGCTATCCCCGTTAGAGTTCTGAATTTGAAACCCAAGATTCTGGACAAAGGAGCTGTTACTGCGACCTGCGAACCAGTAGTGGATATCATCGCTCGTCCTCAAGAATTTTCTGGAGCACAACATCTTCCGTCAATTCTGGAAATTCTTGAAGTACTGAATGAAAAACAGCGAAGAGAAGTAAGGAAGTTACTTAAAGAATTTCAGAATTTGTTTTTAACCTGTGACGCTGATGTCGGCCGCTGCAATATGACACAACATAGAATTAACACAGGTGACCATCCACCGATCAAGCAATATCCAAGGCGTTTGCCTCTTGCAAGGAAAGAAGATGCAGACAGTCTAGTTAATGAAATGGTGAAAAACGTAATAATCGAGGAATCGTCAATTCCTTGTGCTTCGCCTATTGTGCTTGTTAAAAAGAAAGATGGATCAACACGATTCTGTGTTTACTACAGGAAATTGACTTAAATCACGTAAAATGACAGTTATCTTTTATCACGAATAGATGACACCCTAGATGCTTTGAACGGAAGTCAATGGTTCACGACATTGGACTTGAAAATTGGATACTGACAAGTTCAGATCCGACCTGAAGATAGAGAAAAGAAAGCCTTTACCACCGGACAAAAACTTTGCCAATTTAAGGTAATGCCTTTTGGACTTTGTAACGCCCCAGCTGCATTTGAAAGACTAATGAAGACAGTACTACGTGGACTATCGTCTGAAGCCTGCTGAGTTTATCTGGATGAAATTATAGTAGTAGGACGAACATTTGAAGAGCATCTAAATAACCTTCCTAAAGTATTCCAGAGACTACAAAAAGCCAACATTGAGTTAAACCCTAAGCAATGCAGGTTCTTTCAAAAAGAGGTTGCTTACCTCGGTCACGTTATTTCCGCAGAAGGAGTTAAAACCTATCCAGAAAAATTAAGGCAGTAATTGACAGACAAAATACATAACCTCCTAAGTTTCCTTGGCCTGTGCACCTATTATCGCCGTTTTGTGAAAAATTTCTCCACAATAGCAAGACCTCTACATAAATTAACTGAAGCTAAATCAATCTTTAAATGGACAGATGAATGTGAGAAATCTTTCAATAGTCTAAAGCAGGCTTTGACATCTACTCCTATTTTGACCTACCCCCGGATTGACAAAGATTTCATTTTGGACACGGCTGCTAGTAATGAAGGAATAGGAGCTTTGCTGTCCCAGAATATTGGAAACGAAGAACGTGTCATCGCTTACTTCAGCAAGAGCTTGGGTAAGCCAGAAAGAAATTATTGTGCCATACGTAAAGAATTACTGGCCACCGTTAAATCTATAGAGCATTTCCATCACTACCTCTATGGACGGAAATTTCTTCTGCGAACCGATCATGCTTCCTTAAGATGGCTTTTGAATTTTAATGAACCTGAAGGCCAGATAGCTCGCTGGATCCAAAGATTTCAGGAGTATGATTTCGAAATCTAGCATCGAAAAGGGGCCACTCACGGAAATGCAGATGCCCTCTCCCGAAGACCCTGTAAAGAAAGTTGCAAACAGTGCACGAATGCCGAGAAAAAGTTCGGAATGGAGACAGACATTTCCATGAAAGTTTTAACAACGACAACTGTAGATCCCTGGTCTTCATGTGAGATCCAAAAGGCGCAGCTAGAAGATCCTGATATTAAACCAATTCTGGAGAAGAAACTAAATTCGGCGGATAGACCATCTTGGCAAGAATTCGCTCCGGAGAGTCTTGCAACAGAACGATACTGGGCTCTTTGGGACTCCTTACATCTTAAGGACGGTGTTCCATACCGCAAATGGGAAAGTGATGATGGAAACTCCTGTCGATGGCAATTATTTCTCCAAAAGAGTAGAATTCCAGAAGTTCTACGAGAGATTCATGACAGCGCAAGTGGAGGGCATTTTGGAGTCATGGAAACTTTAAGTAAAACACGAGAGCGATTTTACTGGGATCGACTTCGTGCCGACGTTGAAAAATGATGTAGAGAATGCCATGCTTGAGGAACCCGAAAAAGACCTAAAACAAGGACTAAAGGTCGCTTGCAACGCTATAATGCGGGCTCACCATTCAAAAGGATGGATTTGGATATCCTAGGACCTTTTCCAGTAACAACAAAAGGGAATAGATATGTCCTAGTATTAATGGATTATTTTACCAAGTGGCCTGAAGCAATTCTTATTCCAGATCAGGAAGCCTCGACTGTAGCTGAAGAATTCGTACGAAGCTGGATTTCATGTTATGGCGTGCCTATGATATTGCATTCGGATCAAGGTAGAAATTTTAATTCTGGCCTGTTTAATGAGCTTTGCAAGCTTTTGGGAACTCTGAAAACCCGAAAGACCGCATTACATCCCGAGTCCGATGGCATGGTCGAGAGATTTAAACGAACGATTCTAGATCATCTGTCTTTATTTGTTTCGAGAAATCAGACAGATTGGGATACGCATTTGTCACTCTTCCTCTTGGCCTATAGGAGCACGGAACATGAGATTAGCGAATTGACTCCAGCGGAAATACTTTTTGATCGAACGCTACGATTGCCCTTTGATATTCTCTTTGGACGACCGAGTGGAACGCCTTCCTCGCCGAATGAATACATGAAAAATTTGGAGGCACGTTTGGAAAGAGTACATGCGTTTGCCAGAGCAACAGACCACCATTTTAAGGAGGGAAATCTAGTCTGGATGTATAACCCGAAGCGACGGTGAGGCCTAAGTCCCAAGTTACAACAGAACTGGGAAGGACCGTATACTGTTGTTAAAAAACTGAACGATGTTGTGTACAGAGTATAGAGGTCGCCCAACGCCAAGCAAAAAGTCATTCATATTAATTAGCTAACTCCATACAGGGCCACTGATCATAATTCTATATATTGAGATTGCCGGGACGTGCAGTCTTTGAAGAGGGGAGCAATGTTACAAATCTATAAAGTCGTTTCCCTGAGGTCCAAATCTTGGCGATAAATTTGGCGACCATTTTGGTGACTTGGCGGCAAAGTTGTCGACTTTGGCGACAAAGGGAATTCTCTAGAAGGACCTCGAACTTTCAACCCATTTCTACTGGCTTCATGAACTTTCTGGAGATTACGTCACTTCCTACGTAATGAAGTCACTTCCTGTTGAAAAACTATGAAAGCAAACTCTCAAGCCAAGAAGAGTCAGTTGGATTTTGATCAGCAAGCAATCTGGTGAGCTGATAAGAAACCTTTGAGCGCTGTGTTGAGATTTATTGGTAATCTCTGCTGTGAATTTTTACAAGTGCTGTTTTAATACTTGTGTTACGTTTCTTTGCTTAGAATACCTGTAAAATAAAGAGCTTTATTTCTGTAATCCTGCTTATTGGACTGCATTCACGTTCACCCAAAAGACGATTTTGCCACACTATTCTAAATATCGGCTGTTAAATTACATTGAATACATAATTGAAACATTTTTAATTTGATCAATCATTATATATATTAATTTACAAAATAAATATATAAATCTGAATGATTTTCACAATTATTTAATTATTTCTAAGAAAGTTAACCTATGTTAAGATACAATAGTTTTGAGTAATTAGGTAGTTTTCCACTCCAGGTTTTTAAGTTCATTGTAGAGTTATATATCATTGCGCACACAAACATAAGGGATTTTAGAGAGAGAAACTGAGATTTTAGAAGGGAACATTACCTAAAACTCTAAATACATTTATTTATGTTTAAGTTCTTTTGAAATTGGATTCACTGCTTTTGGAACAACAAGGTGGCTTCACTTGATTTGTGATGTAAATATAAAAATTTTGGTATGATATACAAAATTTTTCTGTAATCCTATTTTTCGAATATCAATTTTTATTCAACAAAAAAAGGAATTTTTTGAAAGAAAAAATACTTTTAATATATTTAGTTTTACATATTCTTAAAATGTTGACAGGTAGAGTAGCGTTATATAATATTCAAAGAAGCTTTCAAAACTGGCACCACTAAAACACAAAGGTCTAGGAAAAACACATGTATTCAAGGTGCGGTGCTAGTTTATGAGATTAAGACAATAGAACTTTTTTTATTTCTATGAGAACTGAATTTTTTTCCCCTGAAATTACCTTGAAAAATCTTATGTGCCAAAATCTCTAGACAATTTTCACAAATCAGGATCAAGACTTATAGAAATGGTGTTATTATCCAATAAAAAAAATGTCAAACAAAATAAGCAGAATAAATGTAATGTTTTGTTGAAGTTTTAATAACAGTGACTTTGAAAATGTTCTCATTTTGAGGCTACTAAGCACCTCTGTAATTAAAATGCCCATATCGTTTATCATATGGATTTAGTCTACCTATTCATAACAAAAGAATTGTAATTAAATAGTTAGTTTTTGAGAAAAACAAAAATATTTTGAAAATTGTTGAATACGATTTGAAAAAATAAGAGTTGAACTTATTTCGCTTACTACAGTTAGTGCAAATTTTGTATTTATACAAATAGCACAATTCTAAAAGCTCTGATCATGCTCGTTCGAAATGTACTGCTAATTTCAATGTATAAAATTTAAGAGGACAGTTGCATTGGGAAGAAATATAGTGTATATAAATAAAGCATAAGTCGGTCTAACCCCCCTCCCAGGAGTGCATTCTCGAAATATAGTCTTACTTTGCACAGAGAACTTAAGAGTGATTTCTTTTGTTTATAGAACGTTCTAAATTAATTTTTTTAAAATTCTTCATGTTGCTAAAATAATGTTATATTAGTACATAATTTTTTATCGTTTAGCTTTTACTTAATGTTTTCATTTTTTATGAGAATGTTATAATGTTAAAATGTTTTAGAACTAATTTTCAAAATTGATACAATTATAAGTGTCTAATCCAAGGGCTGTTATTATTTTTTACTTTACTGATTAATTTATTTAAATAAAATTCCGAAAATAAGGAAATAGTTTCCTTATTACATTAAATTAAAACCTCGTAAGAAATTCTAGTTACTTTTATTCTGGACATAACATATATATCCGAATCAGAATTATTTGGTTATCGGTAAGAAAAAACTAGTTTTCAAAATATGTACACCATTTCATACATTTGCTTTCAAGTTTGGATATGTGATCAAAAACATGGACTTGAGTAAAAAATAGATCATTAATTTATTTTTAGCTGCGGATTGATTTTGAACAATTGTACGAACAAAATTCCCAAAAATTATTTAATGGATGGCCATCGCTCAAAGGAACGATAATTCTATTTGCTCGTGAAAAAGTGAAGCAAGATTCTACCTTTAGAAGTCTAATGCAAGAAAAGAACATAAATCTTGCTGAAAAGGGTAAAAAAAGCTGCTGAATTTATTAATATAAAAACTGTATATTTTATGTTGAAATTTTGTTCCAATTTGTATAATGTCTAATTAAACACAGATACATACACAGATCTTCATTGGGAGCGGGTTTCGAACCTGCAACCCTCCGGATCCCAAGTCGAAAACTTATCAATACACCACCTCGATCTGCATGGGAGAATTGGACGCAAGGTATTCTGTGACCTTCAAGAGTCACAGATCTCCTCTATTTCGCGAGAAAAGAATGATTTTGGACCCGAAGGAAGTGAGTGTGGTTTTTCGGGTGCTCTGCATAATAGCTCCTTTGTGTTCTATTCTTGCTGACGAGCAAAGAACTGTATTTATTATTATATTCTTACTGAGAAGGATAAGAGTTTATATGAGTATATTTGTACATAAGGAAAGAAAGTCTAAATACGGGAGATACAGCTAATAAACGGATTTGTCGTTGTTTAGTAAACCTTTAAACACCACTTCATGTACCCAATGAAGGGTCACTGCAGCAATATTTCGATTCGAGGTTAAATTTGTTATTAAGACCAACAAATTATATGCTATAGCATCGAAATAAGAGATTTAAGAAAAACTCTTACCTGGATTTTTTCCCTAAAATTCTTAACATCCCATCCAAAACAATTGCAGGAAGATAGTGATAATAAGCTGCGACGATACAGTAAAGATATTTGTAGGGCACTATCATCGAATTGGCTTGCTGGTCAAATGACCGTGGAAGTGGAAATTCGTTAACCATTTGGATTATGTATCGGTTGCATTCGCAAAGCTTAACATGTAGATTTTCGGTAGCTGTGCAGTTTGCTACCAACGGAGACGCACATCTAAATGGGAAAATATATAATAATTACTGTGCAGTTGTCAATAAAATGTATCAAATGAAACACAAGGATAAAAAAGAAGCCAATTGAGAAGTAACCAGATTTGTAAATAAATACTTTACAATGGAAGTGATTAAATAATTCGGGGAAGTCGGGTAAGACGACAAAGAGTGTAAGATAACGAATTTGATTTTTCTCGAAAATTTCCCTAGATGAATGCCCCGATTCTGCATCATCAGAAACCTATAGCTACCAACTACTCGCGCCAAACCAAAAGATTCCACCCCTTTATTAGTGTGATTAACAGTACGCGGTAATTTGTTTTTGAGTTGTTCCTACGCAAGTTTTGATTGTTGGTTGTTAAGGGATAGCATTCACGGAATAAATATTTTTGATTTATATATGTGTTATTCGTAAAGAGCTTATCAAAACGTTTTCAATGATGTATTATTTTTATTTTCCTGATGAGCTGATATCCTTCAATGTTTTTTTAAGGTATGTGACTACCTTCGGAGCACTTTTTTTTAAATATTTGAATTTTCAATTAAAGAAATATGTTTTTAATTAAAATGGAACATAAAATTATGAATTTAAATGTAATTTCTATGAAATTATTTTTGACTTTGGAAATATTGATAATTTTTAGTAAAATTTTAGTAAAAAATTACAGTTACGGCAAACCTTCTACTAAAAATTCCTATAAATATATTTCAATAATATTTATACAGTACATTAATAACATCTTTATCTGTGTTATGAACTAAAAGATTTGCAAAATTTCTAAAAGTTTTTGATATATTCCAAATTTTGTGCCAAAACTCATTAAAAAAAACAAACTAACGTTTCGTTTTACAAAAAAGGCAATAAAATAAATAAATATGTAGATAGGGGTTAGATTCTAGTTCATAACACAGATAGAACTGATTAAAACATTTTCTCAAAATTTCAATTCAATATCTTAAAAAGAATTTTTGTTGTGATGTTTAGCGTAAAGTCAAATACTGAAAAACACAGTTTCTCAGAAAACACATTTAAAGATTTTAATACAGCACAAAACATTTTCTACCCACTTTGCATTCTTAAAATTCACCATATTTATATGTCAAACCCTCTTTAGCTTCATTTTTAACTAATTTTGATTTTTTTTTTAGCTTTTTGCTTTTTTCTGGAGAGTTTTGTGGAAGGTAACGATTGACGTTTCGATTTCATAACTCTCTCTTTGTGGATTCCCATATATTTTTTTAGTGTCAGTGGAACAATTGGTATTTTTAAGTAATTGAAAATAGGTAACAGTCCTAAATATCCTGAATTAAACAATAAAACTGCAATATATGAACCTAAAAACAAAGTTTTCTGCTGAACAAATGTTTCTTTCGGTAAAATAGTCCACAAGACATTGTTGAAACTTTCATTTTTGTTCTGTGTCATACCATGCAGGCATTTTTTTAGCAAGTTTTTGTCACACAGTTCTAGATAAGTTGCTTTTATTACTTTCATGACAGAATTAGGGAGACCTGGTGATTTTTCCAAATATTGTCTTTTGTCGGATAAAGCTCGCTTATATCGACACCAACTGTCTTTCCCATCTGGACACTGCCCATGCATGAGGTTTCGATTGCTAGAACAGCAGTGAAAGAAAGCAGCTATTACTGCAGACTGCATCTTTTTGATACTTCCAGCATTGCTGCGGATAGCAATGCCGTAATAATTTTGAAGCTTGTCGATAAATTTATCGGTTAATTTACCTTTTCCACCGAGTCCTTTGGTTTTTTTTTAAATTTCCTAAGCCGTGAGCCTACTCTTTTTTGTACATGTCCTATACATTCGAGCATTGTAACTGTGTCCTCCCCATAGATATCCTTCACTTTCAAAAAGGCCTTGGAATCACCATCTCCGTAGTATTCAGTGTATTGTAATTCTCGTTTCATTACGGATCTTTCAAAAATTCTGAAAGCTCCAACAGATTCCATATTTCCAGATGAACCTTTGTAGTTGGAACATTCATGGTCGCATTTGATGTTCATTTCACACATTTTACAATATTGCGTCATAACTTCCAAATCCAATATTTTCCCAGTGTCGATGGAAATAACTGAGACGCAGCCATTTAGTGACATATGGCCTCTCCGTTGCCACGTGCCATCAACAGAAACACCACAAGTTGTGGTTTTTTTTAAATTTTGCACTTCTTTTGATGCAGCTTTCATATTTTCTTCACAACTATACTTCACTGCTTCCAACAGTTTGAGTTCATCAATTCTGAATGTTTTCTTGCAAACATATGGCAAATTTAAAGTACATAACAATTTCATCCCAGCAGAAAATCCTCTGCCCATTAATCTCAATCCAAATACCAACAAAGTATTTAAAGAACACTTTTTATTCTCTTTGGGAGTTGATGTAAATCCAGCCATAAATCCACATTTGCAAACTATAGCAAAGTTTGAGCAAAGTCCTTCTTTAGAATCTTCAGTCAGTTTCAATCCAGTTGCAAAACATTTTGGACAAGAAAGAATCGAAAATACTCCAAGTAAAGTTTGGATATCAATTATTCTGTTTCCTTTTAACTCCTGAAAGTCATATTCTAGCCCATCAGAACTTTCCAAAGTGTTCAATTTTGTTGCACTTGCAGTAGACACATTATTCTTGGGGACAGAATTTCTGTGCCTGTTTCCATGAAAGCTACGCTTTTTAAACTTCTTAGACCTAGCTTTTGGCATTTTGAAGTGATTAATAAATAAATTAAACTTAAAATAAGATAAATAAAAGAGTTGACACTAAAAATATCGAGAAATAGCCAGTAAACAAGAATAACGCTTTTACAATAACAGTGTAAACAAACTGCAAACGATAATAGTATTGCCGTTCAGTAACACAAACTTGAATACAAAAACAGCTGCCAGATGCAAATAAAATTAATAAAAAATAAATAAAGGAAACGTAGATCTATATTTTAAAAAAGATTTGGGCATTTATATTGCTTAAAAGTCACAAAATAGTCGTTCAAACTAATTGTTTACATTTTCACGTCTCTTTAAACGACCACTTCCGGTATCAAGAAACCCATTTCCGGTTTATTAATTATACTATAACTTCGCTTCTAATTATCGTAAAAACAAAACTGAAGCAGTTTTGGAATCCTAAATGTATGGGCTATAAAATGAACACATAAAAAAATTCGAAAATTTTCACCAAAACGAGGATTTTGGGGTAGTCACATACCTTAAATAAAAAGGCGAAATCGGGTAAGATGACGAATTAGGTGGAGGGTAAGATGAAGAACCCCTCCGCGTTAATTTATAAGATCGTCGTGCTACCCGACTGCCACTTGCCCTTTCTGCAACTCACTGGCAAGCCAGTGAAAAATGAGCATCTCATTAAAAAAGAACATAGAGGAAAAAAAAGTTACATGAAAACTGTGACAGTTGAAGAATGCTGAAGTTAATAAGAATAAACGCAACAAATCTGCTAAACATTATACAAAAAAGAAGAAGGTAGCTAAGCGACACCTCGACTTTTAATTTTCTGAGTCTGAAGAGTCAATTCATTCATTTGATTTTCCGTACGTTGACACTGATGACAATCTGGACCCGAGGACCTAGATAATGAAGAATGCATTCGCAGTCAGCAAAGAAAACGGAATTGGAATTCCAACGTTTTATTTGCAAACCCTGGCTTCATTCCACCTGTACCGGCTGGGACAAAATCCAAGCCTATGGCGATGCGAATTTTGCAACTAATTTCAATTCTTAAGGTTTGAATCTCAAATTTAGATTGATAATATTTCATTTGTTTTGTGCTGATACTTTAGTCCTATTACGTTTGTTTTCTGGTCTCAACAGTTTTAAATAGTTTTTGATAGCATATGGATGTTGAATTAAATTTTTTATCTCAGTTTGTCATTATATCCGACACCGTTTGTCATCTTACACGAACAGTCGGATAAAAAAGATGACGAAAATTACTTTTTCTCTAAAATAAAATTTTGGGGTCTCAAATTTGAAAATAATTTTTATAAAAATATCACTTTAAAATAAAGAGTTGAAGAAAATTTTGTCGAAATAATATTCCTCCTGCAACGAATATTGAGATCAGGAAAAATCCCCAAAACTTAAGGTCGCCATCTTATCCGACTTTCCCCTAATTGAAATTAATTAAAAACCAGTAAACCCGACAGTAACTTTCGCCTGTTCAACATTTTTCTCTCTCTTCCCCCCATTGATTCTGTCGTCTGTTGGGCACTTGAAATTAAATACTCAGCGAAGAATGCAGGGCCGTCAGGAAGATCTTTTATGAACTTAAGGGGTGGTCAGACATCCATAAACAAATCAATTTTTCTAAGAGAATGAGGTCGGAAACATAAAATGATGCCGGTACAGAGAGCTCTTTGTCAATGAAGGAAGTAAAAGAGAAGGATACACCAGATGAATTGTGCAACACAGATTGAGTGGAATACAAATTTAGAATAATGCAATAACCCAGTTGCATGAATAGCAACGTTACAAGTCGTATGCTGCATAACAGATAAGATAATGACAAGTGGGACATGGTAACAACAACAAACCTTTGGAATATTTAAATAAGACCATCTGAGGTGACACGCTTCGTATGTTATTATCCATGCATCTAAGATAATTGTGCAATTGTTAATTTCCACAAATCGCAACGATGTCTGTTGGAAAGTGAGTATTCTATTCAATCTGTGTTGTACATTTCTTTTGATGTATGTTTTTCTTTAATTTCATTCATTCTCAAAGAGCCCCCTGTAACGAAACTCCTTTGAATTTACGACCCAATGGTGCATTACGAAATTAATGACTTGTTCTGTAAGCCGTTAAAGTTTCTAAGTAATTTTCCTGAAAACCCTGATATACAGAATAGCAAAGGTAATTTATTGATGCTAACATATTTACAATTTACATTAGGTCTATATATACAACATTGAATGTCGCAATATATTCTTCTTGAATGCTTTGTTCATCATGACTAGGGCTGTGCAGATTTTCGATTCATAAAAAAAGTCGATATACTGAAAAAATCAATTTTTTATGCCAATTTTTTTTAAAAATCGATATATCAATTTAATAAAAAACTATTCAGTTTTTTTTTTATTCTAAACAATATAAGCTTTTTGTATTTGGATGCATGACCTGATATTTTTTAAAAGTTAAATAAACCAGAGAAAGTTTAGAGTATTCGCAGTTTAGTTTTATTACCCGATGCAACTTAAGAAAATATTTTTAGTTATAGGTTTAGAAATCCAAAAGAGCCTCTAAACCGTTTTTTTTTCAGAAATGTATAAAAAATCAATCACATGTAAGGTGCATTTCATGAATAATACTGCATTACATAAAGAATTGAGGTTATGGGTCAAATATGTCAATTTTGCGCCCGAATGACTAGCGATTTCAGAAGAAAATTCAAATTCAAAAGAACTGATTCGGAAATATCTAAGCGATATTAATCTTCAATATCATCTAAATCAGATTCACTCAAATCAGAATCATCAGGCTGCACACAAGTCATGATAATAAAAAATCGGATAAAGAAAGCAACATCTACTATCTACGAATTCTTACAAAAAAACTAAAGAAGCCTTAGAACAGTTCACTTTCAACCTGTAATTAGTATAGTGCTACCGACTAGTGGCTAGAAATGTTAACAAAAGTCATCGAAGCAAGCACATAAAGAATAATTCGTGAAAGGCTCGCTACACAGTGTAAAATTTTATATTGCCCGAGCTATACTCAGGATGAGCCAGATTGAGCTCGGGCAAAGCCGGGAACGGGTTAAGTAATAAAATGACAGAAAAAACTGAAGAACTACATAAAAATCAGGAAAGAATTTAACGCATGACAGCTATTAAAGCAAATAAAAGATACAAAACAAAAAAGGCTATAGCAAAAATTAAAAAAAGTCGCACATAAATAATTCTGCGTTTCTACCCTTTTGGCCTTGATGCGAGTAGTAGAATCTAGGCAACAGAGAAAATTTTACGATGTTCCTCTGACTGAATGAGTTAAGCTAATTCACATCGAAACCCACGCCGAATTCACTAAAACTGAATCCCCAACGATGTATTTAATATCATCGCAATATTAACTTCAATCTCAAATATCGATATCCAATATTGAAAGACATCAACAATCTGCTCAATGTGATCTCGATATGAGGCGAAATTTTGAGCGATAGACTGCCAAATCTCCAACTCCCAACTTTTTCAAACAGAAATTTATGTTTGATTTTTTGACATTATAATAAATTATTTTTCCTTTCTATGTTTTTCTTTATTTCTTTTTTTCTGTATAATTTCTCGGTGATTCCTCGCACTTTCATTGAAACTATTGAATTTATTATTTAGTTTTTCATTTTCTATAGAGTTTATCCTCACAACTGTTATCAATTATTTCGATTCGATGCAAATAACTGTTAAATATTGAAGCCAAGTCCAACTGACTTTGATAATATTCTCGATATCATTTCGTTACATCGTTATTTTAACGCCAAATCTGGAGCCAAAGCTTCTTTGTGGTAGTCCCTTAATAGTAACCTGTGTTGGTTTATATTAGTCATAATAAATTTTTCTCGCAAGAGGTATATTTTTTCTCTTCACTTTTTCTTTTTCCTAATTTTCCCTTGAATTTTGGAATACATTAAAAGAAATTATTTTCACGATTTATCTTTTTATTTCCTGTTTCTATAAACTTTCCTAACACACACGACACAGTTTCTTTTATTTAGTCTAATTGCGATCAGCTATGTACCAATTGTGCTATTAAATTATCGGCTCATACTTTGAAGAAAAAATAAGAATTTTTGTTTATTCAAGCAGTGAATTAATTATAATGACTTTTGACTTTGAATTCAGGATTTATTTGAAACTACTTAATTTAAATTGTTAAATGTTTCAATATTTTTTTTTCTTTTGTAAAACATGCAATAAACTGATGTTGAATAAATTCGCACTATTGAAGCTAAAATTTTAAAAATCACTCTATTATTTTAAGAATTGACAGTATTAAATATTATGATAGATTGAGGTGTACGAACTTTTCTTAAACGAACTTGTAGTTTTGCATTGTATACTCCGATGAAAAGATTAACACCATTATTTTTTTTATTATTTTATAAACGAAAAGGCAAAAATATGTTTATTGTTTCAAATGAAAATTAAGCAAGAAATAAACTGAAAATTCCTTTTTTTGGATTGATTTTGATTAGTCATTGTGTTAAGAGGCGATTTATAATTCAAATAAATAAATAAAAAAATTCGATATATGGAGAAATATCGATTTATCTTAGACGATATATCGCGATATTAAAATCTGGTTATCGCCCAGTCCTAATCATGACACGAGGTATACTGTTCACAGAGCAACTAGTCATACAACATTCTGACTGATAAGTGAGGAGGTAAAAATAAAGAAACAAGAATAGCATATATTAGTAAAACGTATTGATTATAATAAGAAGGAATATATATCACCTTTTCGTGCCTACGCTCCACGCTGCTAATACATGAGCATTTGCAACGACGTCTGCTGGCACGAAGTTCAGTTTAGAATTGGGATCCGCATTATTAACTTTAATGAAACCTTTCCCTATCTTAAAAGAACATTTTAAAAAATGAGAATATTTTGCATATTGAACGACAGCATCTTCACAGTTTTATTTGAAACTATTACATACTAAAGTAATTGTACTTTAGTTTAGCGGAAATAGATTTAAAAAACAGTAATACATGTAAATTCAAAATAAAAAAAATGCATGCAGAGTAAAAGTTTCTGCACAGAGTTCCTCAAAACTTCTTGCTTGGATCATTATACCGTCACTGAAAATGCGCTAGGTGACATCACAAATTACATTTTGTTTAAATCCTCTGGTTGGCATCCATTCATATAGCCAACGGATGCAAAATTCACCAATACCAAAAAGCAAGATAGCTACTAAGGTGCATGATATGACAAAATGAGCAAACTCAACTTATGAAGATTAGAAAATTTTTAAAAATAGCTATGAATTCTCTATTCAAAAAGATAATTCGATTACTTAATAATAGTTAGTTTATGCATGTTTTGCCTACAAATATGACTTAATAATATTATGGTAATAATTTATAAACTTTAGCTATATCTAGGAATATAGTGGTCAATAATATGTTCAACAAATTTTGCAAATAAATGACTTGATTTCTGAAGTTTATTAAAACATTTTTTCTCCGCGCTTTTTCGCCACCTCGACCTTTGGCGCCAGGGGCAGTTGCCTGATTTTCCGGGCCTCCTCTGTTTGTGTTACTTCAGATATTCTATGATTTTTTCATCTCACAACCCTGGTGACTATATCGAAGATCTCAACCGTTTCAATCTAGTACCCATGTTGGCAGAAATTATATGGTTGCCAGCATTACATTTTCAGACCTCGTGTTTCTGAATACTTAATAATATAATAAATGCGAAAGTGCGTCTGTCTGTTTTTATGCTTTTACGACTAAACTACGAAACCAATTTTGTTGAAAATCGGCAGAAAGATATTTGAAATACAGGGAAGAACATGTGATATGTGACGTCATCCTAAATCCAATATTTTTGACTACAGACAACAATCAAATAAATAACAAAGGAAGATGAATTGCCTCAGCGATTCGATATAAAGATTCCTAATTAATTTTTAAAATCAGGCTGTTTCTGATCCTAAAGAAAAGCTCAATCAAGTGTAATAATTTAACTTAACCCTTTCGCACACTTAACCATTTTTGGAACATCAGTTCATGCATGAGGTTATTTTGACCATAAAGAGTTAAACACTTGCTCCTTATTTTATTGGCTAATTGTAAAAAAATAAAATATGGTCAGAGTGTAAGAATATTTTTTGTACAAATAAAACTTGTATTTAAAGCAAACAATTTGACCCCATGCCCCTCAGTAAAATGTAAGATAGCCCGTTTCACTGGTTTTTGAAGCTTTTATCTTCTTTTCCTTTCTCCCCCATGAAGGTACTGGAAGCAAAGTTTACAAGTTTTTAGAAATTCCTAGAATTTATTAACAAAAGAGAAAGGGTGATGTCAAAAGGACCCCGTGCGTGTACTGACGGGTTAAAATAAACCATCACGTGAACATAAAGAAAACCGAGATTATGCAATCCTGCTGGGAAAAAGAAATAAATAATTAATTTGTGGTTGCAGGTTTTCCTGAAATGACAAATTCGAAGTCGAACGCTTAATATTAATTATCTGAGTTTGCAGTCTACTTAATTTTTGTAATTTATATTTGTATCTTTTCTCATTAGATTTTATTCAAGAAATTGTCGATTAATTGAAGCCAGGAAAAATATCTAGTGATACACATGATATAGTTGGAAGATGTTTTAGATTTAAAGTTAAAAAACTGTTGTTAGTTATAACTAAAGGGAAAATATACGTTTTATGTGTTCTATTGAATGGCAGAATGAATGCTAGTCACACGCCTAAATTTTACTTTCGTTAAAACTCAAGCTGAGGAACCAAAACACTGATAACGTTATCATCGCCAAAATACCTGATCCAAGCAGTGATAAACAATTACACTATTTATTGCTAAAAACATTATACACGGACCCTGCGGGACTGACAATGTCCATTCCCTATGCATGAAATATAAAAAATGTACAAAATATTTCCATGAAAGTTGAAAAAAGAAATTGTTCACAATGAAACAAATATCACCAGCACCGGCATACGTAGATCTTCAGCAGAAGGGGGAAAAACTGCAACTATCAAATTTTGCAATGCGATTACACTACTGTCGTCAATAGTTGGGTAGTTCCTTATTCTTCTATTTTGACAAAAATGCTTAATGCCCATTTAAAAGGGAAGCTTCCAATTCAGTACGAGCGATAAAATACATCTGTAAATATATTAACAAAAGAATAGATCAAGCCATTTTCAATTTAAAGAACACAGAGCTCGGAAATACCATCAAGAAAGTCCACACTTATTTGGGCGGTCGTTACGTCATCAGCAACGAATCGGTTTGGTGGCTATTAGGTTTTCCGTTGCACGAAAGGCACCCCACTGTAACATATCTGGAGGTGCACTTAGAGACAGGTGAACGAGTCTATTTTAATGAAATCAATTTCCTTGACATAGTATTGGCAAAACCAAAAACTACCCTCACCGAATTTTTTGAACTATGTACGAAAGATAATTTTGCAAACAGTCTGCTGTATGTCATGGTGCCAAGATAATACACCTGGAATACTTCAACAAAGAAATGGAAGAGCTGAATCCAAGTTATTCCTATACAGAACTGGCCTGGTGTGAAATCCGGAGAAAGGGAGCATGTCAACAAATTTAATCTCACTACAAATATGAGAGTTCAACTGTTCAACGACACTTGATCAGGACAGTATGCAGCTACTCTTTTGGAAATTGGCAAAGAGCAATTTAAAACAGATTCAAACGGTATGATTACATTGAATGGAGGATTTTGCAAAATTGTTCATACCGCAGAGAAATTGATAAGCAAGATTAATTCTGAACTTCCATCTAATATGGGAATAGAGATGAAACGATGATGTGTGAAAGGCCAGTTTTTGTAACGACTAATGAAATTGAACGACAGATAAATGAAAATAATATGTCATAATTAGAGAAAGATATTATACAGAATGTCTATCGGTAGATATGTTAGTGGACAGTGAACAAATAACATCATCTCCTGTAACGTTCCTTAACTCTTTAGGATTGCAGAATATCTTCTCACAAGCTGATATTGAAAGTCGTTGTGCTAGTACTATTGATGCGTAACCTCGATGCAGGAAGACCGTGCGATGGCACACGGCACTACAAAAAACATAGAACACAAAAATGTGTTAACATAGATATGTAAAATGCCTAACTACGTAGATGGTTCAAAAAGTAAGGTAACAGGTCCTCTGCGAGAAAAGTTTTATTCACGGTCTTAAAGTGATAAATAATGGTAGAAAGGCACTGGCACATATTACTTTTCCACATAGTCATCATGGCTGTTGAAGCATTTGTGCCATCGGTAAATCAATCTCTCGAAACTGGCATAGAAAAAATCTGGGTCCAGGCCACGGAGTCAGCAAGTGTCACCGCAATAGTAGTTAAAGATCTTTATCATCGCCAATTTTAAGAATTTTTAAATGAAATAGAGAGCGAATATGCAGATCTTCTGATGCACATAAACACACACCGAAAAAGTTACTTTGGCTTTCAAAAGAAAACGTTTAAAGCGTTTCATTATTATTAGAAATTAAAGCATTTATCCTTGAGAAGTGTGTTGACTATCCTGAACAAACGAACGATAAGTGGATCCAAAAATTTTATTTCATAGAAGACGTTAAGCCTTATATAAATAATCTTAATTGTAAACCACAGGGGAAAGGAATTCAATTTTGGAAGAAGTCATTTCATTCGGAAACAAATTTTTCCTTTTTGCTCAAGAATTTGAAAGAGAAACATGAATTCATTTTCCAATCCTGCTGAAACACTGCAAAGAAAATAACTTGGTAATTGACATTTACTATTTCAAAATAGAAATTTTAAATATGAGGGAAGCTTTTGTATGGAGGTTTCAGGAATTCAGATATAGCATAACAAAGTTTTCCTTTATTTAAAAATCTCTCAGTGTTAAAGTAACAGAATTAAATTCCCCCGCCCCTTTCATTGGTGCCTTTAAAATGCAATTACTAAAGTTAGAAAACAAAGAATTATGATGGTCCAAATTTGAAAGACTTAATGCTGATGAAAAATAAATTTAATCTATTCACGTCTCATATGATCAGTTAAAAAAATTAGCAATTGCTGTAGTTTCACTCTTTCGCTCTACATACTCATGCAAACAATATTTTTAAGCATGGCCCTTATAAAAAGTAAATTGAAAAATCGTCTTATTGACAAGAACCTGGAATCATTCTTGAAATTAAAAACAACGACATACAAACTTGACTTATCCAAACTTTTCAAAGAAATGCAAGGTCATTGCTCACATTAAATACCCGTTTTGACATATTTTTTTAATTTAAAAAATATTTTTAGTCAATAAATAAGATTATTATCATATTATCTTGTTTTATTTAATGTAAGTAGCTAGTTTAAACCGACTCCTTAAAACATGGTTCTTGAAAAGGAATATAGCTCTCAAAATAAATCTTAATTGTTGTGTTGATGATCTTTGGCTCTTTTGACTAATGAATTTTCCGGCCACTGGTATAGAAGGATGGTCGGGGGGTTATAACAGTCGGGGATAAGCGGAAATAAAAAGACTAATCAAGGGGTAAGCGAGGAAAGAAGGTTAGGATCACCTGTCCTACACAAGACATGTTTTTAAGCATTCCGTATCACTTATACCTAGATTAATGACGTAAAACTTTATTTCACTTAGCAATACTCTACAAAAAATTGCAAATTATGTTATTCTGCTTCATTATCTTTTTCTACAAAATACCTGAGAAGCTGAATTTCTCCATTGAATTAATGCACTTCCCAAAAGAAAAATCTCACCCCGTATTTTTAAATAGGATATTGATAATTTTTGGCCTCATATGCAATCACTTTTTGTCTTGAAATATAAAAATTCAACCTAGTTTTGTTGTCTTGTTTTTTTCCGATGTCTGACAAACCGAATATTAAAAAATCTTGTTATTAAATTGAACCGAAATGTTTTTATAATGTAATAGGGACAAAGCACCATGCCTTACCCCAAGAAAAAGTGCTGTCATTCCTGAATTTTCTTCCAAGTATCCCTGAAAAAAGATGTAATTGCTTCATTATTTGACATTTAGCCATTTAATATAGTACGTTAAAATAATCTGCTAGTATTTATAAAGCATACTTTAAAAGGAATTAAAAATATTTATTTTTTACTAGAAGACCATGTTCAGAAACTTTCATTCATTGAATTTTCAGGTCCCTGTTAACCTGAAATGACGTTTTTGACTGGTACACTCCGCAACATTTTGGATACGTCAGTCGCTATAATTTGGTGAGTTTTTATCGGAGCTTTACAAAACCGATGTCGATGGAATGTCTCAAGGAGTCAGGATTATTCGGATCCACGAACTGATTAACAGAGTCAATGAGTAGTAGTTAATTAACTTCATAGTTAATTAACTTCTAAATCGAAATTCTTCCATTACGCTTATCAATTTTTTTCCGCTCAGTCGATTCCCCGAAATGAAATTAGCTCCCTATAGTTTTATAGAGTTCTGATGAAAATTTAGAGAGTTATAAGGTTTTGAAAAATGGTGATTACAATGTTAAATTAATTTTATCTCAGAAGCAATTGAATATTTCTCAAAAATGTTTTCATTCACTAAAAGAACACAATTTTTTTACATAAAATCAGATAAAAAATTCGTATATGAAAATAATAATTAATTTTTTAAAGAACTTTAACAATTTTTTTTTAAAGTGAATTGTAGCATAGAAAAATATTTACACGAGAGCAAAGCTGAGACACTATAAAGCCGATATCCAAATAATTAAGTGCATAGCTATAACATTTTCCAACATATTAACAAAAACCTGAAAATTCCCACAGTCGACAGGCAACGCCCACTTTTTGAGGGACCGTATTTTATATGTATTTGAATTCATCGGTCTACTCTTCGTAACGCACGAGATTTAACGAGCACAAGATTTAACGAGCACGAGATTTAATGAACACGAGATTTAAAGAGCACGAGAGACAGTATTTCTTCTATTGAAACTTTCGACTTCAAAGATCTTTTTACTAGCATTCCTTTAGTTACTCTTGGAGAGCTGCTTAATTGTTACTTTTATGATTATAAAAATATTCTCAATAGTTCTTTTGAGTACTGGGATAAATTATGTAAATTTTGCATTCTTAATTTCAATTAAAATGGGGAAAGCTTTTTTCTCTAAGTACATGGTATACCACAAGGCTCTTCATTTTCTTCTATTATAACTAAACTTTTCCTACACTATTTTAAAACAATTATCTACTTTTACATCCTCAGGCTTTCAGATATATGGATGATCTTATTGTCTTTAATCATGGAACTTTTAGTAATACTTGGCAAAATATTTATCCATCAGCCTTGCTTCGTAAACAAACAAACAGACAGTGATCAGTTTTAAGCGGATTTTTTAGATCTAGAAATTAAAGTAAAATTTAATAACTTTTGTGTCGATATATACGACAAAATAAAGGATTTTAGTTTTAATGTCGATCGACTATCCTTTAAGCCAGTATCGCCAGTTTTCTGTTCCCTTCACAGTTTAATGAAGAGAATCTAGAAAGCAGTTAAACATCGTCTCTTCAAACGTTTGGGTTAAAAATTCCACCGAACTGAAGTTTTCACGCCAAAACTACAAAACTACGATTCTCATATATCTAGTTAGCCTCCTTTTTGAAGAATCGCGTTTGCATACGCAGCAATAGACAGACTGCCAAACTTTTCATGGATATGGAGAAAAATTTGGTACATATTTACAAGCCTAGTGATAAAATCATATACCAAATTTCATCCATGCAGCTGTTTGAGTTATTGTGCTCGAATGCATGTGCAAGGGCAGACACACTGCTCTGAGGCGGATTTCTTCTAAAATTTGAGTAAATTTTTACAATACTGCAATTTTGGTGAAAAGACCATATAACAAGTTCCATCCCTCTAAGTTGTTATTTTTACGATATAATGATAGTAGGTAAACGGGCATAAGTCGAAAAATGCTGTTTTCGAACTCCAAGTGTTCTAAAACGTGAAGGTTCACTATCTTGAATGTTTCATATAGGAAAAGCAAAAAAATTTATTGCTCCAAAGATAGTTTCTTCATACTAAATATAAACCTATGAATTTTTTAACTCAAATAAATTTAGGAGAATTTCTTCCCAGGAATTGAACTTTATTTCCGTAATTTAAAATCCCATCACAACAATTTTATTATAAAAATCATTAAATTATAAACACTAAGTAATTCTATTCATCTGATTAAAATATTGTCGAAATGTATTTAAAAGCAAAACGCGTAGTATATCTATTGCTAACAAAAAATCCGCTTAATGAATTTCGTATTCGATTAAGAATCGTCTCCGTCTGAAAACTAAAATCTCCTCCTTTTAATAAAACTTTATAAATTCCTCGGCTTAAAATTTCATAACGGAATTCGTTTCTCCGCAGTCAGAAGAAGTTTCTTCTAAAAGAAGCAGAACTAATGCATTTCATTCGGAGTATTATTTTGTGGGTGTTAATGAAATTTTCTAGAATGGAGTCAAATAAATAGACTAAATTTCAAATTGTAATTAAATGCTCTAATTTTCAATCAAAAATCATAAAATATTTAGAATTTGAAAAAAAAAATGTTCATATTAAAGTTCAATCTGAATAGAGTTTGATTGATTTTTCAGAAATTTCACTGGAAAAAAGATATATAAAAGCTTTTTTTGCTATTAATTAGCTAAAATTTATTTATTATAGGTCACTAATGGATTGTTTCTATTGAGGAGGAGTTTTCTGGAAACAAAATTAATTTTATCTCAAGAACTTCTATTAATTTCCGAACGAAATTCGATACACATAGAAAAAGGCAAGCCGGATAGAATTATTGAAAATCTTGGTTTCCTTTATGGAAAAACTTCGAGATAACAGTTAATTAACTATGTTAATTATCTCGGTTAATCAGTTTGTGGATCCGAATAAACCTGACTCCTTCAGACATCTGCATCGATACCAGTCTTGTGAATATCCTATATTAATCCCCCGACTGTCCAATCAAAAAAGTTACGAACTCTACACCAAATAACGCAATTTCATAGCTAAAAATAATACATTCCAGAAAAAAATATTGGCAACGTGATTCATCGCTTCAGGCTCTCGATCTGTGTAGAGAGGTTGAGAAATAGGACGTCAAACACAATCATTTCTTTCACATATCGGAAATTTACTGACGAAAGGCGAAAAATACGAATTAAATAGTTATTTTTGTATATAATGATTGAGATAATGCCACTGGTCTTCTTAGTTATATAATTATTCTCCTGCACGTCTGATTTTGCCGCCTCTTTCGAAGTGCCGCCGGAGGTGGACCACCAGCTCCCAGCTTAAGCTAAGCAACTGATCCAAATGCATTTCATACTCTCTTCATTGTTCTACGAAGCAAAGCAGAAGACGTACCATAATTTGTAAGTATACGAGAAATTCGAGCTGGAGTACACTTCAGTTGATTTTGTTCGTTAGTAGGATGCTAAATGCCTAATGGCACCGAAATTTCCATTACGCTTTATAAATACGAGACGATAACATTCTCTGCATATTGTTAAGCCCGCATCACAGCTGCTATTGCCAGAATCAACGGAGACATATCTCAAAAGTCTGACAAATATTGCATTGCTGACATCATGTATCATTCATATCGTGTGGCAGAAGGACAAAGAACATTGCGAATATTGTGCGATATCATAAGATGTCGTATTAATATCTGCGTGCTATTGGAGAATTGAACGAGTTTTAAATATTGCTTTATAAGCATGAGGCAGCAGTATTCTCTGCATATTGTTAAGCCTGCACCACAGCTACTACTGCCAGAATTAACAGAGCCGTGACACAAGATTTCAACAATAATTACATTACAGACATCATATATATCGTGTGGGAGAAGGAGATAATATATTGCTCAATACCATATGATATCGTAAAATGATCACCGTACTACTAGAGAATTGAGGGGAGCTTCTCATATCAATTTATGAGTGTGAACCAACAACATTCTCTGAATATTGGTAAGAGGATTAATTTTTTTCACTTCTACTTGCAGGAAATGGGTGTTTCCAAGTGCTGACGATTATTGACGGACGTATGATGGCGACTGGGAGATCCGATGCAGTATCCGCGATGACGTTTTCGGCCAGGCACTTGCTGAAGCTGTACGAATTTGGCCAGTCTGGTTTACAGTGGGTGATCAGTAATTGAAGCTTCTCTTTGTCTTCATTTCTGGTAAAAAGAAATCAAATATTTCAATTAGTTTTGTCATGATAACTGTAATCGTAATTTTTATGTTGTATATTGTATAAACTGTATTTGTAACTGTGTATTACATATAGTAGTGCTGTTGCGCTGCATAGTTGAGGTTCATTTGATGCAGCTTTGTCTACTTCCATCATGTAATAAATCAATATTTAATGGAACTTCTTATACTTCTTGCTTGGTAGTGTTCTCATATGCTCTATGCAAACACCAGTAATGACATTGTGTCAGAAAGATTTTCGATGAATTTGGATTTCTATCGAATGTAATCCACGTTCTTAAATCACGTGCATGATGGATGCGTTTAGAATACCTGCTCCTTTGAAGTTCTCCGATGTAAATGTGAAAGAATAGTGGAGAAAAGGGAGACAGGAACTGGAAAATACTCTGCTCGCCGCGGAAAAAAATGAACGCACAGATAAAATAAAAATCGCAATTCTTTTAAATCTGCTTGGAAGCGAAAGGCTAGAAATCTTCAACACATTCAAATTTGAGCCTTCTGAATGTAAAGAGAAATATTCTGAGGTTCTAAATAAATTCGAAGAATACTGTTCACCGCGGCAGAATGTCTTATATGAATTTTCAAATTCTTTTCGTGCGTCCAGCAAGAAGGCCAGACAATTCAATGCTACGTAACTCAGCTAAAGACTCTATCATCAACATGCTAATTTGATGAACAAGAAAATGGACTGATTCGCGACCTAATCGTCCTAGGAATTAGAGACAGTGGATTAAAAGAACGACTTCTTCAGGAATCAAGCCTGGGATTTGAAAAGGTTATTGAAATAGTCCATGCAGATGAAACGAGTGGAGAAAAGTTCCGCAACATGAAGAAAGAAACAGCAGCGGCAGTAAACAGTGTCAGGAGAAATAGAAGGCAACAAAAACAGGCGTTTCCAGATTACGAGTGCAAAAAGTGTGGAAGAAAACACAAACCACGCGTGTCCAGCATTTAGAAAAATGTGCACGAAGTGCAACACGAAAAACCATTTTGCAGTTAAATGTTTCCAGAACTCAAAGAACATTCATAAAATGAAGGTTACAGATAATGAAATGGGTATTTATATCTATTCTGTTACCAAAAAAGTACAGGAAATTGAAAAAAGTTAACTAAATAGTTACTCTATGAATAAGAATGTTGCAATGGTAAGTGAAACATGTTATAGAAGTATTACATTAAATGTAAATGATAAGTATTTTGAAATTCATTTTAAACTTGTTCCAGTGCTGAAGTAAACATTTTACCATTGTATGTTTTGAATATTGTTATGGTTAAACCAAAGCTTAGTGAAATTGATCTATCTTTAAGTGCATTTGGTAATTTCAAATTGAAGCCAGAAAAAACTCTTATAATTAATTGCTCTACTAGTAAACTCAAAAATATTTCTTTTCAATTGTATGTTGTGAATGTTAAATCCAAACCAATATTAGGATTAACAGGATGTGCGGAATTAAAATTAATAGAAAGAATTGATGCTATAGAATATAGTAACATAAGTAAAAATGAGTTAATTAAGTAATATAAAGATGTATTTACAGGGACAGGTGAATTTTCAGATGACCCATATCACATTACTTTGAAAGATAATGCAATCTGTAATTAACCCACCAAGGCGAGTTCCTTAAGCTTTACATCCTAAATTAAAAGAACCATTAGATGAATTAAGAAAAGAAAAAAATGTGTATAAAGTAAATTAACCTACTGATTGTGTATAAAGTTTGGCTATTGTAAAAAAACCAAATGGAAATCTTAGATTATGCTCAGACCCTAGAGATCTAAATAAAGTAATTAAGAGAGAACTTTACCAAATTCCTTCTGCAGACGATATTATTAGTAGATTAGAAGGTAAAAAATATTTTCTGCAGTAGATTTAAAAGATGGTTTTTGGTATGTTCCATTAGATGAGGTTTAGCTCTGAAATTTCCACATTTAATACACCACTTGGAAGGTACAAATTTAATATAATGCCATTTGGTATAGAGTCTGCACATGAGATTTTTGAGGAAAGAAATCAAAAGCTTTTTGGAGATATTGAGTGTGTAGAGGGTTATTTTGTGACATTATTGTTGCAGGAAATGATGAAGTCTCGCATGATGCAATCATGTCGAAGGTTATCGAAAGAGCTAGATTTGTAAATATAAAGTTTAATCTATATAAACTACAATACAGGGTATCAGAATCTAAATATGTTGGTAAAATTATATCTAAATCAGGGATAAAACCTGATCCAGATCACATAAGGCAATTGTTGAGATTCCAACACCAAAATCAAAAACTAAAGTTAGGAGATTGTTAGGTATGATAAATTTTATTTCAAAATTCATTCCCAATATATCTAAAGATACTGCTCCATTAAGATAAATCATTCATAAAAATGTAGAGTTTAATTGAGGAAAGGAAAAAGAAGTGTGATTTGAAAACATTAAAGATTTATTAACTAAAGCTCCAATTTTAAAAGTTTTTAGTGCTAATGATAAAATAGTGATACAATGTGTTAGTTCAAAAGATGGGCTGGGATCTGGTTTAATCCAAAAAGGACAACCTGTGTCATTTGTTTCACGCAGTTTAACAAATAGTGAAAAAAATTATGCACAGATTGAGAAAGAATTACTAGTAATTGTTTTTTTCATTTGAGGAATAGCATAATTTTTTTATGTGGACGTAAAATGATTGTACAAAGTGACCATAGAACCTTAATGGCAATAGCCAAGAAACCTATGCATAAAAAATTTTCTAGAATGTAAAGAATGGTTTTTAAATTATTGAAGTATGATTTAGAAATTGATTATGTACGAGGTAATCAAATGTTTCTCGCTGATAATTTATCGCGTGAATTTCCTGTTAATGAAACTGTAAATAATGATCTTGAAATGTTAAATATTGCGCATACTATTTCAAAACATTTACCATAGGTGAAAAGAGAATAATGTAATTTAAAAGGGAAATTGAATTATATCCAGAATTGGAAATGGTTGTAAAATATATTAAAGAGGGATAGCCTAAATCTTATAAAATTGTACAATAGTAGTGTAAAATTATATTATAAAGTTAAAAATGATCTTTACATTAATGAAGGGCTGTTATTTATGAATGAAAAATTAATTGAGAAAATATATGCTACAACTAATTCATGAAGCTCATTTTTTGAAAGATTGATGTCTAGAGAAATAATATATCGGCCAGGGATGAAGTCAGATATAGAGAAAGTTATGTGGCATCATCGCGGCATCTGGCAATATCCTGAATTGTAATTACATGCAGATCAGATCCGCCCTCTTTGTGATGTCACCCATCGACCAATAGCGACGAGCCTGTTGCAGTATTTAAGGACTGATTGCTACTGTTCATTCTCTCCTTCTTTTTGGATAATTTGTAGGTAGCTAGCATGTTTAATGATCTTATGATTTGATTTAGGATCTTAATTTAGTTGTTTTATTAAATTTGTTATTTGGTTATCGAGTAGTCTTGCTTTTACTGAGTCACCAGCTAAGTAGATTCTCTCAATTGTATACTTCTGATATATGTTGAATACAGGCGTTATGATGAGAAGCTGAGTAGTTTATTATCTTACTTATTAATATGAAGCACTTGAGTATCAATGGTTCTACGTACTGATTACCTCAGCGATTATATTAATAAATCTCGCCTTTATTGATTCTGTAAATCTAATTTGACCTAGACGTAGGTCCAGAAGTTACAGTTGTTTCACAGAGAGAGATATGTGAGAAATTTGAAAAAGCTAATCGTAAAGAGCCATTAATACCTCACACAGTTCTTTATAGACCTTTTGAAAAGATAGGAGTTGATATAATGGACTTTGGTCATTTTAGTTATCTAATTATAATGGTTATTACTCAAATTGGATGGAAATTATTGAACTTGCAAATAAATGTGCAGGTGTGGTAATAACTAAACTTAAATCAATTGTCTCTAGATTTTGCGTTCCTAATACTATAATTTCTGATAACATACCAATTAATAGTTATATTTATAAGAAATTTCAAAATGATTGGGACTTTAATTATGCTTTTATTAGTCCTCACTACTCCCCAAGTAATGGGATGGTAGAAAGAGCAGTTGGTATTGCAAAAGGTATTAGGAGAAAGGCAAGAGAAGGTAGGAAAGATTATTTTGTAGGATTGATGGAGTATAGAAATACCCCAAGATCAGGTCTTCATATATCTCCAGCTCAAATGATGCTTAATCGTAGGTTAAAAACTAAATTACCAATATCCAGCAAATTTTTAAATGCTGAATTGTTTAATATTATTAGTGAAAAATTAATTAAGAGGCAAAATATTCAAAAATTATATTATGACACAACTGCTCATCCATTTTCTGAGCTTAAGCAAAAAGAAAGTGTAAGGAATCTGAATTTAAAAAAACATAGGACTTTGCTGAAATAGTCTCAAAACATAAATTGCATCCCAGGCCCTATTTTGTTAAAGACCAGATTGGTAAAATTCTAAGACGCAATAGAAAGCATAGCAGAAAATCAAATGCACCTTTTAACATAGAAACAAACACTAATGATGACATAATAAGTACTTCCTAAACTGATTCAGAAGTACTTTTAAATTCCCAAAATCCACAAAATTATAACAGGTCAGATTGCAATGTGCGAAGAAGAAGCGACCGTGTTCGTAAACCACTTCTTACTTAACTAACTGTGTTGTATAATTAATAACTTAAAAGGGGGTGTCATGATAACTGTAATTGTAACTTTGATGTTGTGTATTGTGTTAACTGCATTTTTAACTGTGTATTGCATATAGTATTGCTGTTGTGTTGTATAGTTGACGTTCATGTGATGCGGATGTGTCTACTTTCATCATGTAATTAAATCAATATTTAATGGAATTTCTTATGTTTCCTGCTTGGTAGTGTTCTGAAGAGCACTATGCAAACACCAGCAATGTCAGGCTTATTATAAAATAAATGGCCTTGTCGCGTGCTCGCTTCGTTTGCTACAATGATGAAACTGTGGGTCCTAGCGCAGTTATTGTAAAAGAAAACAATTATGGTTGAGATTAATTGATTTACTTCTGATGCTTTAACTTATATCAGCACAGAATAAAATTGCTTTGCCTTGAAAGATGTCTTTTTTGTGATTTTGTAAGCATTTAGAAGATAAAATAAAAAATTTAATGAAACTAACATAAGAAATTATGAAGTGAAAAACAAAAACGGTTAATAAGATTTCAAGACATATAAAGTGAAACCTAAGAACAAATCTCTTAGATTTATTAATAAAAAATATAGTATATCAACTTAACACAATTATCATAAAAGCGACAATTTTATAGATAAATAAAAATATCAAACCGATACCCGTTTGGTTTTTTTCCTTACTCAACGCAGGATAAAATTTGTTGTCCCTCAAAAGTGCATTTTTTGTAATAAATAAAGCATTATGAAGACAAATTAAACAGGCAAATGAGTCTAAGAAAACTACAAAAGTGCAAGAAGGGTAATAAACTGAACTTAAGAGTAGAGTGCGGCCGCCAATTTTCTGTAGATTCCTTATAGGAAGTCTACCTATTGCAATGGTTCTCATGACACGACTTTCGGAAAACTTTTGCAGATCTTCACCGATCATGACCCCTAGAACCCAAAACCACCCTTCGTTAAAAATTATATATATATATATATATATATATATGATATATTATATATTATATATATATATATATTATATATTATATATATATATATATATATATATATATATATATTATATATATATATATATATATTATATATATATATATATATAATATATATATATATATATATATATATATATATATATATATATATATATATATATATATATATATATATATATATATATGTGTGTGTAATATTCTCACTAATTTTATTCAAAATTCTAAATATTATATATTACATTACAAATATTATATATTTTAAAAATCTTAGTTTATTTCAAAAAATCGCTTTCAAACTCCAGTTCCCTTTCCCGCGCTGGCGTTATATAAATCTCTCGTTTTAAGTATATTTATCACTAAAAGAATATTTTAATCGCTTTCGCGCTACCACGAAAATAATGACGCTCTCCCTTGGCGCTAGACTTTCCTAAAACGCTATATAATTTATTAAAATACCTAAATTCCCTTCACTTTGATCACGTCAATATGTTATTCCTTATCGGAGAGAATAGGATTTGTGTGCACTTTCGCTTGTAACTTCAAACGGAGATGCACGTACATCCACCACTCTCCTATTGATAATAAAATAAGAGGTAGGTTATTTGCTCGGCCTGTTTATTTTCAACGACTACAACCACGAATACGTTATATTCATACATACATATATATATATATATATATATATATATATATAACGCTTTTCCCATGTTATCTTGTGAACACAATAGCAATACGTAACCGGAACGAAGCTATTACAG
>BGPR01001002.1:175046-191367 GCA_013235015.1 Araneus ventricosus | reverse complement strand
CATCATAACGGCAATCTGCATTTTAAACTTTTCGGTAGCTACAATTGCTGTAGATAGCTGCAAGAGAAATGATTTTCCCACCCTTCCTCCTCCTCCCTAACTTACAGCACGTTTTAATCCATGATGTTACTCCCTTGTTGTTGAAAGCTCATGTATTTGCGTAGTCTTTCCACCCGCTTTCATTCTTGCACCTATAATCCTTATGAGAATAGAGGGCAGAAATGTTCTTCCCTATTATTAGTAGAGACGTATATATAACGCGGTCTATGTTATCTTGTAGAACATCGATAACTAGAGTAATTTTGATTAAATTTTAACCGGCGAGGGATATGTTGTAAATTCGGTATCGGTTCGGACCGAGTTAGTAGATGGCCACCCAGGTAAAAGGGGATGGAAATGGTGGGGACTGAAAATTTCATCTCCCATACCTTTACGATTGAAGATACAATGAAAATCAAATAGGCGAATTATCGCCTCATAATAAATAAATAACTTTATCGAAACTTCTTTTGATAGCTACACTTTTCTAAACGTTATGAGCTAAAATGCCACTTTCAATCCTCCCTTTTATCATTTCCCCATAGCTCTGTTCAAAGATAGGAACAAAAATTCAATCAGGCGAATTATCATCTTACTTCAGAACGAACAACTTTTATTTAAAGTTTTGTTAGCTAAAATTGCTTGTAGTTATGAGCTGAAAAGCGATATTCCCAATTCCCCAGCCCCCCCCCCCCCCAATTTATTTCTCCATTACTCTGTTACGATTGAAGATAGAAAGCAGAAAACCAATTAGAGAATTATCAAGCATAATCTATAACGAACAACTTTATATTAAAATTTTTTTGCAACTACAATTGCTTAGAAGTTATGAACTGAAAAGCGATGTTCAATTCCCCAAATTATCTTTTCCCCATACCTCCGTTACAATTGAAGATAGAAAGAAAATTTCAATTAGGTAAATTATCACCTTATCATAACGAACAACTTTTATACTAAAACTTTTTTTGCAGCTACAATTTCTTAGAAGTTATGAGCTGAAAAGCGATTTTTATTTCCCCCTCCCAATTTATCTTTCCCCCCATAGTTCCTTTGCGATTGAAGACAGAAAGAAATTTTCAATTTGGGAAATTATCACCTTATCATAACAAACTACTTTTATATTGAAAGTTTTTTGACAGCAAGAATTACATTCAATTTATGAGCTCCCATCAGCCTCATTTACTCCCACTTTTATACTGTAAACAAGCTGATATACCTGGATTTGCTCCGGAATAAATTCCTTTCATGTCTAATGTTTTTAATGTAAAAACTACTATTGTATAAAAATTATAATACACAAATTCCTTTTCTGATCTGAAACGTTTTCAATTAAAATGAGAATATCAATTGAAACAAACGATTTTTAAAAATAGCTGTTTTCTCCATAAATTATTATTTGTTATATAGGTACTTGAAATTTCGTTAACAATTAGTAAAGTAAAAGAAAGAAAGGTTTCACTGAATATTTTGAAACAATTAAATTAACTAGTTAATAATTCATTAATTTAAAGAATGAAAATAAATCAATCATTATTTGGTCCTGATATAAATTGTTAATCGTCTACTTTTAAAATTTTCTTTTAGAATTAGTCCAGAATTCTGTGAATGTATTCTGGCAACTATATATATTAGTATTATTCTTGTTCTTCAGCAATAAAGAATGTCGTTAAGAATTCTGTATAAAATTGATTTTGAAAAAATATTAAAATGAGAGAAACAAATGGTATGGAAATGAAATTTTTGTCACTGAAATGCTAATTTTTAAAACATTTAATAAAGTGTAAAAATATTTTCGTGAGATAATGTTTTCCAAAGATATCGCGGAAAAACGCCTTGCTTAATTTTTAGTTAACTGATATTGTAAGCAACTTTTGGGCTTTGTAAAGTTAAGGTGAACTTTCTCTTGCCTAAATAAAAAGTGTGCAAAGTCTGGTTGAAATCAGTCCAGTGGTTTAGGAGCATATATACAGACACAATAACTTTTATTTAAATTGAGATAATTATTAGATCATTACAAGATTAAGATTACTGGCATATACTATGAGCCATAAAAAAGGTTTTAGTGAAGATATCGTCACAATTAACTAAATATTTAATTTTATTTAAGTAAATAGTTAATTTTCATTAATCAAACAGTTAATTTTAATAGTTAATTTGATAATTAGTTAATTTGACAGGTTAATTTAATTTCATATTTAACTAAACTTGGCTGCACCAAGATTTGTTTAATAAATTTAATATACAATGGCCAAAGAATATAGATATATAAAAGTTCCCTTTATCCTTTTTGATATTGAAAAATATCTCATTAACTTTAAAATTGTTTTGTGCTTTCTGCCAGAGCATTTGCTTTTAACTGTCGGTGGAGATTTAAATTTCCTGTTCAAAATGGTTGCATTGATATCCTATGCTTTAAACACACGTGTTAAATTTGGAACTCACAATGTTTAATATTTTTTATTCTCTTATGTGTTAATAATTTACTGACTATTGTCTCTGTAACTAGGGTGTTCTCTAAATGAGCCCATTCTAGTAATGTTTAAATGTTTCATATCATGTGATTTTACCATATGACAAAGTAATGTTCGCACAATTATATGGTAACCTAGATTAAATAAACTAATCTAGAGTCGTTCTTCGTGTCAAGTGCCAATTTCTTGCTACTGTTTCAGATAGGCTGGCTTAATGTTATCTATGGGATATTTGCGCTGCTGGGATGTTTATTTCTTTATGACTCATACCTGTTGAATGATCATGTGTTGGGATATAAAAAAATACCAATTTATTGACCAATAAATCTAGCATAACCTTTTGGAATGAAAAATGGAACGATAATACCTTGATATAGTAAAAAATTAAATGTCATGAAAGCAGAATCACAGCGTAACTATTGAAATGTGTAGAAACAATAAAGTCATTGGCTAAGTCTGTATTGATCAATATGTAATATTTCATTACTTTTGTAACATTATCGTAAAGGAATCTACCTTTGCCTTCAAGCTTGCCGAAAAGGGATTTTTTTTGCACCAAATGAGATTGAGTGATAAATACTGAGTTTTAAGATGAAGAACATGCTTACACTTATGCAAGCGAGAAACACTGATGTCTCTGAGAATTCTCTAAAACAATTTATATACATTAAAAAAATTAAGATTCACAGGTCGAAATGCAACCCATGAACTGAGCTATGTCATAAGGAATACATTCATGTTCGCATTTCCTCTCCGAAACACCATTATGTAAGCAAGCTGAGCATCTTGTGAAACAAATTATTTCACCTTCTTTTTGAATACCTTTTAAAACTTTTTTCAAAGGATTCATTTGCAAGTTGAATTCGTTTTATTTCATAGTTCCGAAAATATTTAATTGCTCGGCTGAAATTCATGTTTAACTCATCGAAAAATAGCTCAAAATAAACCGCCATATTTTATTTATGCTTGGAGGGTGAAATCGCATTATAAATCAATTTCTGTAGATGTTGCCAAATCGTTTAGCTAAATAACGTGTTTTTTGGGAGCCCCATAAGAAAATTATTTATATAGATTATCAGTCAAAAGAGGTGATAATATATTTTTCACATCAGAACATATGAATAATTTGTAACGGTTTTCGGATAAAACATTTAGAGCAGACTTCTACGCATATTTCAATACAAATGCAATTGTAAAATTTGCGGAAATCGAATAAAATTTGATTTTTACTTACTTTTTTTAAAATTGTAAACTCAAAATTCTGGCGTATGAGGTAGATTATATTTTATACGGTAGAGAAGCGAAGGAGCAGGCTTGAATGGGTGTAGATATTAAATAATTCTGTTTCATCATCAGGACAGTGTGTGACGGGAGAAAAATTATCTACACTCATTCAAACCTGCACTTCCTCTTCTCAATTTTCATAAAGTATGTTTGTAATAAATTAGATTTTTCCGCGTTTTAAATTTGATTATTATTTCCTTCTACTTAAATTCTCAGTTAGAAAATACTGCTACTTTAACTTAAATAGGTCCAGATTCAACCGGTTTTAAAACATTTCGCGGAACCCCCTTCTCCAGCAATATTTAAAGCGCATGCGTTGGATCCATATTTCCTTTTAATCAAGCCGGCCATGGCTTGATTCTGCTATTATAAATAAAACCTTCAAAATGGAATTTTTTTCCTAAAAGCAATACCTGAAATAAAGAAAATGGCTGAATTAAAAAGGCGTCCTCTTTTTTTCTAAAAAAATTCTTATTTTTAACTCATAGGCCTAATTTCAAATCCAAAATTTAAGAATAAGATAAGTTTTTATATTTGGCCTAAGTTAAGTATAGATCTAAGACCTAATTTGTTAGAGAAGAGGAGCTGCAGGCTTGAGTGGCTGTAGATAATTCTGTTCCTGTCGCACTGTATCTTGATGAAGAAACAGAATTATCTACACAAGTCTGCACAAACTCTTCTCTAACTTATTAAATATGCTTTTATCACTTAAACTTAATTTCAAATACGAAATTTAGGCCTAAGATAGAACTAACGTCTAAGATTAGACCTAATATATTTTAGACCTAATATATAGGATAAAGAGGAGGAGGTTCAGGCTTGAATGGGTGTAGATAATACTTTTCCCGTCACATTCCCTCTTGATGACGAAACAGAATTATCTGCACCCATTCAAGTCTGAACAACCTCTTCTCTAACTTATTATATATGCTTTTATCTCTTATACCTTATTTAAAGTAAGACACTTAGGCCCACGATAGTCTAAGGTTAATGATTAGGCGTGGCCTATTTTATAGGGAAGAGGAAAGAGATAACGCGCATGCTTGAGGGGGTGTAGATAATACAGTTTCCACCACACTCTTTCTTGATGACGCAAAATAATTGAACGTGCACTGGGAAAGGAGAAAAACGATAAAGAGGATGGAGTAGCAGGGCATTATTAAGCCTTCAAGGAGGTTCAAATGTAGTGCAAATTTCGGGCCCAACTTCCTCAAATAATTTTTATGTTGACTTAAATTAAATATCTATATAAGCAGTTTTTGACTAAAAATTCTATGAGAAACTGAAATAACAAAACATCCGTCATTAAATAATGACGGATCGCCTTCAAAAAATTTGGTTTCAGTGCCTCCCGTACAAAAAAGTATTTTTAAACAAAACTGCGGAAAACAAATTTCAGAACTTATTTCAACACAATCGAAACTCTCTAATGCGAAGATTGCTGGGACTGTTGACTTAGAAATCATTCAGTCAAGTGCAAGAAAAAAGTTCTGCAAGCAAATTTGGAGAGATAAGAAAACTCCTAACAATAATGTAATAAAATCTGAACGACACTTGATTTTTAGTTGAATAAATTCTGGAAAATCAAATGAAAGCACAAATGAAATTACCCTGTAAAATCGCAAAATAATAATAATAACTAGGGTATCTGCCCCATGCCCGCTAAAGCTCGCCAACCCCCAGGAGGAATGCGTTGCAAACTCTGATCACTTCGCTCGATATAATGAAGGCACTGTGTGTCCTCGCAGTTATTCTAAAATCTTCATATATATATATATATATATATATATATATATATATATATATGAATCAGCTTTATTTTGCTTCTGATTCTTTAACTTAAATTAGCACAGAATAAAATTTTCTAGCCTCAACAAAGATATTTTTCTTCAAATAAAACTTACAAAGAAAACCTGATTTCCTTTTAATGCTTTCACCTTAATCAAGAAGGAATAAAATGTTTTGGCCCTGAAAAGAACCATTTTTTATATAATAAAAGCATCAGGAACCTCCACCATAAACGCAATTAAATGTTTCACATTTAGGAGCTATCACAGAAACAGATTCAAAAGATTGTGCTCTACAAAAAAATTTGTATGAAAGCAGGTATATACTTATCCAATACATTCATATTCAAAATATTATACATCATTGGATATTTTGTTCTACAAAAAAATGTATGAAAGCAGGTATATACATATTCAATCCACTCAGGTATAAAATAATATACAACATTGAAACAAATTAAAAATGTAAAGCAAAAAAATAAACTTGACAATCAACTACAGAAAACTTCCCTCCCTAAACACAATTAAATATTTCATATTTGGGAGATACAACAGAAACAGGTTCAAAAGATCATTCTATTGATAAACCAACATAGAGTTGATCATGATGACTAAAACCCGACTCATTGAGCACCAAACATAACTTTTCAAAAGTTTGGCCTTGTGACTTATTAATTGTCGTGGAAATGGCTAAATGAATGGGAAATAGCATACGTTAAAATTTGAAAGGCATGTTAGTCTGAGATGGAATCAAAGGAATTCGAGGAATCAGAAATACCTCTGTACCATCAATGTATTTTGCCTGAATAATGCTTTCCTGAAATTTTGTCACAATTAGGCGTGTAGCATTGCATTGTCCTTTAGAGGGAGCTAAATTTCTCATAAGCATTATAATGCAACCTATTTTCAACTTTAACTCATATGGAGGCGAACCGGTTGGTGTCAAAGAATTTAAAAATTCTTCAGGAAATGTCAATTGATCTTGAGGATCTTCACTGATGATCGTGTCAACTGCTTTATAAATAGTTTCATTTCCCGTCATAAATTCTAAACCTTTATTGTTGATTTCCATGGATCCTTCATTATTAACAGTAAGGATAGCTCGAAATTTAAGCTCCTGTGGGGACACACTGGAAACATGTATGCCACTGTACAATTTCTGTATAGGGTCTTGTATTCAAGGGTAGCATTGCAAAGGTACCTCAATCGTTGAGTCACTCCAATTCCACTCCGTTTTCCTCTCCAATGATCAACAACCAAGCAACAAATTTCCTTTCAGATTCAAGGGCACGCATATTTCTGCCAGATATAACTGATGAAATTTCAACCAAAGAATGTTTTTTAAGGAACTGGCGACAGTCAATGTTCTTTCTCAAAAATTACAAGAAAAACACAGCGAAAATCTCCACCCAATAGAATGTCTTTGCCCCCAAACTGTTCTTTACATTTTGTGAAATCTTGTTAAAAGTTTATCAACAGCTAAGAAATAATGGACATGTATCATGGGTGCGTCATCCCACACAATGAATTTTGTTTCCAGTAACATGTCATCTTTTTTTGTATTAGGCTTCAAATTGCAAGTAGATGTTTCATTTAAATGAATTGGAATTTCAAAAACAGAATGGGCTGTTCTTCCCCCTATTAATAGAGTTGCGGCAATTCCTTTAGAGGCAACACGAATAACATTATCGCCTCTCCCACGTATTGTGTGAAGCAAAGTTGAATAAACGAAAGTTTTTCCTGTCCCGGCAGTACCATCTAAAAAATTACACTTGGGTGTATCGGTAGAGTTGTTGTACACTGCACTTAATATGTTTTCCGCAACATTCTGTTGTTCACTACTTCACTGTATAGTATAACTGTTAGCTTTGGTCATCAAAGTTCGCTTTCCTCAAAACACTTGCAGGCAAATCTACAGTTGGTAGATGCAGTTTTTGTAGACTTAAATTTCAGAATGTAAGCAATTCCTCAATATCTGCAAGTGCATAGTGAGGTCCAGTCTGTTCAGAATAACGATGCACAAAGTCCTCACAAAGTGAAACTTGATGCTGCACCCATAAATCTGAAACATCCTCCACTTCTCCAAAGCCACAAATAATTGTCAACAGCATGCGCAACTGTCTCGGAGATTGAAATTGAGTAGCTTCATTCAAAGCATCATGCCAATGCTAGTCATCGCGAAGAAGTCAATTCTCCTACATGTTTATTGAGATGTAATATATTTCAATACATTTACTGTCAAAATATTATCAAAACTAACGGATCCAGACTTGCACAGTAGTAGCACCCGCAAATAGTTCCTCTCAGTAACCAGCATACTAACTTACTGTTATTACACTGTAAAAAATCCACCTGAAAATTCAGGTAAAAATTTACTGATTTTAACGGAAAATTTCCATAATGTCTCGAAACCTGTATTTTCCCCTTAAACATACGGACACTTGCTGTAAAACGCGAATCGGAAAGGCGAAAATGGGCTTTTTCCGTTTTTATGGCTGCCGTAACTGGTCTAACCGGTTTAGAATTGGCGACAACGCGCAAAATTTCGAATCCGAAATGTATTACTTTCTGTTAAAATGTATTAAAAAACATCAAGGCCAAAAGATATCAGCAAGTTATTACCATAAAATACACATATATAAGGCATAAAGTCAATATCTGTTTTAAATGTGTGTATTTTAAACGAGTATAACTTTAATATGCTATTCATTTTGATTCATTTTTGTTTTCCCCCAATTGACTCTCTCGCCAAACAACCTTGAATAGGCGCCAAGAAAGCCGGTAAGCAAAAGTGAATCATGGAACCGCGCCGCCATCTTATGTCTCTGGAAATGTTATTAGTAAAAATTGTGATAATCGAGTTTAACCAAAGAACTTATAAGAGAAGAAGAGACACTTCGGAAACTTTGCAGATTGCCAAAAACCAATTCTGGCTAGATTTTGTAAGGAAGCAAACATTTAGAAAGTCTCGCCAGGTCCTGTTGCGCAAAAGAATGCGCAGGGGATTTCATTTGTTTTGATCGTGGCGTGGGTTAACTTTGGTTAACTTGCAACGGATTTTTTTTTTGTCGTCTTTGATTCTTCTAACTTGCTTCTAGGTCTGAGAAAACAGAATTCAGCAGGAATCATGACAGATGTATTTCTTTCAACGCCACTTGTGCAAAATCGCAGGAGTTGAAATATTTTCGCTTCCCAAAAGACGAAGAAAGGTATGAACGAATTTTACTCATTTTTCAACCTTCGGCTTAGTGTATACATAGTTCGTTCTCGTGTCAATAATTTTTTTTAATGCTCGCATTATGTTTTATAGATCCGCATAAACACAGCATAACAGGATGGTAAGTCACACTGTCTGCTTTCCTTCTTCTGGTACCTGAATTGTTTGGAAAAAATGAAATTTGTTCTCCTCAGCCGCTTCAACCAAGATGCTTTAGAAAACTGTTTTTCTCGGGTATGTTGTTTATTGCTTGAAATTAATTTATTTAATTATAAAATTTGAGTTTGGTAAAAGAAAGCTGTGTAAATTAATAAATTGCTTTTATTTTATTGAACTTATTTAACACAACTTTTTCATCATTTCTTTAGGTATTCTTTAAAAAATTCAATGTCAAATTTCAAATTATTTTATTATAAACACAAATTTGGAAGGTTCAATTTATTCTAAAATTTAACAATATTTTTAACATTTAAGAAATCTTTTAAGGCTGTCTTAAATGAAAAATAAGTAAATTGTGTAAAATAATTTGCTGATTACTATACAAAATACATAGAAATTTAAAAATGTTTATTAATTCCATGTGTTTAATTGATATTTTCTCTTTAGGCAAGGCGAATGACCATCCTACCCCAGTGGACTTCCTGCACAGGACACTGATGTTATTACTGAATTGATGTTTGCTATGTGTGGAAATGCCAACTATGAGCCAGATTATGACATCATTCCGCCCAAATCATCCCGCAAACGGATGAAGATTGCCTAGATCTTGTTATTGATGAACCTTCATGGATTGCCCAGAAGCACAGGAAAATTGGAATGATTTGGAGCTCAACAGTGCCACTTATGTGGCAGGCTACATTTCAAAAGTATCTCTTCAGAAAATCTACTGTGAACTCTGCAAATCAAATATATGCCAGCAACGCAGCACAACTGCCACTTATATTCTTCTGTCATTTAAAGAGTTTGCTAACTCAAAAGCCGGATTACAATATCCTTCGCAACTCTTTGTAAATTGTATTTGTAAATCCGGTGAAATTTTCAACTATATTTTTTCAAACACAAGTCATCAAAGGGGAATTTTGAAAAGTTTAAAGATTTACAAATGAGTTAATATTGTTCTAAAAGCCATCAATTTACTTCATGGCAAACTTAGTTTTAGTTTGGTTGATCAAGTTCAGCTGAGATAGTTATAATTATTGTATACATATATTTTCTTTATAATAAATTTTTATAGTAATGAAACAACTGAAAAACGTGAAATATAGCAAAATCATATTTTTAAATGGTTTTGTGATACTGCTGTGAAATTTGGAGCTCTTGGTAAGTATTTAAGACAGTTGTGTTAAGCACGGTTGTTCTTGAAGATTTCTAGTGTTGATTAGTTATTTCTTGAATACTTGATTTTGGTTTGTTCAGTCTTGTTTTCCCCCGTGGTAAAATGTATTCAGTGAAGTTTTTGCTGATGTTGAAAGTTTTCTTACGTATTGGTAACTTTCAACTGCTCCTAGAGACGGAGGTTTTTTGTATAGTGTAGTTTATGTTTCAGGGTAAATTTTTTTATTAATTGTGCTTAATTTAATCGTATCGTATAGCACCTGACACAGGAACACAGCATTTTTTTATTGGTGTCTGTCTTGGAAAAAATTTTAAAAAAAGCTTCAGTTCTTATTTATTAGTATTTTTAATTATTGTTGTTACCTGTTAATATTTTTTGTCAGCATTTTCAACTGTTAATTCTAAGTTGAATAAATTAATGTGATTTGAATTTCTTTTGTAATGTGTATTCTTTGCATGTTGATTGTGTTTACATTCGCAAATAATATTCATTTACCTACATTGTTCATGAAGTGCAAATTTTCGTTTCCACCTGACTTCTATGAATACTTTGATATGTAATTCAGGAAAATGATTAATTAACTTTAACGTAATTATGGATTTTTAAGGAGAAGTAACATTTTTTAAGATACATAATTATACTAAAAATTAAACAGTTTTATAATAAATACAGTACTTCTTGCAATATGATGAAATCGTGTGTTTTCTTGAGAAAGATATGAATTAGCTTTTATTCCATACAGTAATTGTGTGTATATGTATGTTTGATAAATAATTAATATAATATTTTTAAGGTCCTTAATTTTTTCCAAAAAAGTCCTTAATTTTTGTTTTGTAAAAAGAGTGGGAACCCTGTAGGGGATTTTTATGTTTTCCCTGAAAAAGAGGATATTGATAGAGTAGAAAAGACTCATGTTGTAAAAGTTTTAGAAGAGCCATTTTGCAATAATCGTGAACAATACTACTTTAAAATTTGAATATTGTATTGTTTAGCAGAATATGTAACAGACCACCTTTTTATTTTAATGTATTTATTTCCTAATAAATATATTCTTTAAGCATCATTTTGCATTTATGACCCATTTTACCCCAAGATGGGGTAAAATGAGTCAAAGCTATTCAAGCTAAGTTTAATTAATTTATAATTAAAAAATAATTGTTAAAATTACATAAAAATGTCCTGAGGAATGTAATGTCAAGATATAATTGAAAAAAAAACAGGAAAATTTTATGATTTTATTGCTACAAAACTTTGAATGTGAAAATAGCTAAAAAGTGACCCATTTTACCCCACCTGACCCTAACTTTTGTTTTTGCAAATATTATTTATCTATTTAAAACTTAATTTGTTAAAAAAATAATAACACTTGTATAAGGATCTAGCTCCATAATTTCTGCTTGAGAAATTTGTGATATTCTTTGGAAATCTAAAGCTTTTTTATAATATAAAAAAATAAGAATTTTCATTTTAAGATGGTTTTTTTAACATTAACTGAAAATTGGGTTATTTGGGTGCTATAATTGTAGCGACCTTAATATTGCATTTATTGAATATGAACCTATATTATATATTTATTGTTAACAATACAAAGTTGGATTATAAAAAAAAGAATGTATATTTGAAGAAAATTTTGTGAAAATGTAAAAATTTTAAAAAGTATTTCCTGAATTAAATAGGAAAATTTTGTTAAAAATAGGGAAGTTAAATACCAGTTGCTTTATTTGGGTATGAAATCCAAACAAAGTTTAATTTTTTCAAACAAGTATAATTTTCAGTGACATGAGAATTGTGGATGAAATTTAAAAGAAAATTGAGCTGTTTATTTGGACCCTAAAATTGTGGTGATATAAATATTATTACACATACTAAATGTGAACTTATGTTAAAGGATGTGAAATTGAATTATTCAAAAATGAAAAGATATAGAAAATTTTTGTGAAAATGCAAAAATTTTAAAAAGTATTTCCTCAATTTAATAGGAAAATTTTGTTAAAATTAAGGAAGAGTTAAAAATACCTGAAAAAAAGATTGAAGGAAAGCACATTGAAGTATTTATAGGTGACAGACATTGTGTGCACATGGAGAGTTTTATTGCAATTGCACATTCCAAAATAAATAGAAACAAGATATGGGATTCAATTTCATCAGCTTTTGTGATTAGACAAGTTTTAAAATTGATGATGAAAAATGATTTTTGATTAGACAAGTTTTAAAAAAGATTTAATTTGGTATGATTAAATTTTTTTTCTAACAAGTCAATTCACCCTTAAATAGATTCTGGGAGCAGTTGTACATTAGAAGTATTGCTTTCATTAAGAATAAGCAGCATAAACATTAGAGACACATCATAGTATTAACCAGGAAAATGTTGAATATTTTGTGTATTTAAAATGGAAGCATTTTAATAATTTAATCTCAAACTCATGAACTATTTTTAAAAAAACAATTATTCCCCTCTCCTTCCAGTGTTATACGCTTGCTTTCATTCCTTAAAATTCAAAAGCATTTTTTTTCCTGTAACGGGCTTAAGAGAAAGTAGATTGCATAAAATCAATTGAATTGGTCTTTCTCAATTTATTCATGTTATTACTAATTATTCCGACTCTAGATTTTTAGTTGTGTCATTTCATTGTATTCTATTGAATATGAATTTTATTGGCGATAAAAACTGAAGCATATGCTGAGTAAATTGAGTAAAAATGAAAATTAAAGAAAATTAGTTCAATAGGATGTTGCTGAAAGTAGGAAGGAAAATAAAATAATGGAATAATGACACTTCCATGATACTCAGGGGAAAAAAGAACAGTAAATTAAGGGGATCACATACCCCTTAAAGAGTGGAAAAGTGTGGATTTTGTGAGAAAGGGTTGATCATGTCCCGGACTCATTAACTTGAAATGAAACACAAATACCTTTTTCAGCACTCATTTAAATTTTCCGAATATTGTGTACATGACTGTTTAAAATTTCAAAGTTTTTCATTAGAAAGTTTCAAATATTTGGTGTCCATATTGCCATCTTTAAAATGTCATAAAATCATAACTTCGGTTTAAATCATAAAATTTATGTGCACTTAAAAAAATAAAATAACGGCATTGAAAAATGTATTTCCGGTTTAGGAACAAAAATTACAGAAATTATGCATATTTTCTTCAGAGTTAGTCATTTCACTTTTGTAGCATTTTAAAATTTTACAAAAAAGGGAATAAGTAGGTATTGTAAAATCCTGTGATGTGCAAATCATTCTAAAATTTAAAACAGTCGTTAAAAAAGATTTTTTTTAATATGTACTTTCTACTGAAAATTATCATTTACGTAAACAATAGATCATAATACTCTCGTAAAAAATTTTAAATTTGCTTTGCAATTGATAAGAGCCCTGGACGTTCTTGACTATTTGTCTCAAAAATCGCATCTTTCGACACTAAAGGGGACCTTAAAAAGAATTTCTGTTAAAACACAGAAAAATCAGAAACAGAATTTCCTTGAAAACACGGAAAAACCAAAAATGGAATTTCTGTAAAAAAAACGGAGAATTCGAAAACGGTAAAAGTAAAAACGGAAAAACCAAAAACGGAATTTTCTGTAGAAAAACGGAGAAATGCTTTACGAAACGGAATATTGCCGGCAACACTGCTGCCGGTACTTTTTCCGTGATCTGACGGATATTTTTTTACAGTGTATGTTATTGGTTTAACATAATATTGTATTGATATACACGGATGCGCTTTGCTGTTATCCTTTCTTCTACATGTTCCATTTCAGTGTTCCAACTACACTCGGCCCTTGGAAATAGCAAAGGATAGGTCATTGGATTACAGCATTGATTTAAAGGTGAAATGATTTGGAATGCATCCCCAACTGGTTACACACAAATGTCTCTGTTGGCTGGGTGCTCTCCAGTATCACCTACAAATATAACTGCTACTTCAGTGCATAAAGTAGGAGCAATATAGCACTGCATATCCAAATTTTTATCTTCCAAAAATACCATTTTCACTGATGTAGTTGGGTGCTCTTGTGCCAATCGGTGCATTGGAAGATAAGACTGAGCAAAGGGATTGATTTCCCTTAACATAACATCAAGTTTTTCAAATACATGTTGCAAGCAATTTTGATTTTTACTCAAGCGTTTCTCTGTTGCCTCACTGGTGTCAAATATATAAAGCTGTCCGTAACTTTCTTTATGTTGGCCACTTGCATACGGGAAAAACTCTGTGGTACACTTGACCATGTAAACGGTAACAGTATGGTCCAATTCCACGTGGTGTTTTAATTTGTTCTGCCTTCGAAGCGAATACTAAAGCAGAATTGTATTCACGAATTCGCTGTCGATAATTTTTAGCATCAGGTGAATTTTCAGTTAGCAATGCTTTCAATATTTCCGGTGCATTATGAAGTGCCGGTAGCTGAACCTTTCCATAATGGCAACATTTTGTATACTTATGGGCAGTATTTTTCTCTTTCGTCCAATAAACAGCCTCACAAAAACCGCACTGTTCGTACATAGTTCCACAATTATGTTCCTCAACATCGTTTCGCATATACACGCGTTTTGGGCGACGGCGATTATCGACTTCGTTTCGAATACTTTGCCTTACTGTGGATTCCTGAACTGTTTACTGGCTCCGTCCAGTTCGCCGTTGTTAATTTCGGATAATATATCTGACAGCACGAAAATTCAATATTTTTAAAAATTTCCAACTAATAATAATAGATTTCAATGAACGTGATCAAACGTAGCGACTTCGGACTTTCCGCTGATGTAAATAAATCAAATTTGCGAACTGTTGCCGAAAGACGATTAAGAAATTCGACCCTTTTTTGTCGCCACGTAAGAAAATTATATATAGAGATAATCTTGAGGCTTTGTGACTCCTTCTCACAAAGTAATGGAGCACCTAGGCAGTTTCCCACTTTCCCCATTTTATAATCCGGCTCTGCAGAGAGAAAGAAGAGGAAGACGATACGCAGACAAACAACATTACGTGTAAAGAAACAGTCAAAAAATTAGAGACTTTCAATAAATATACAGAATAATGTTTAACTATAGTAGCAGATAATGTTATGAATCTTCTTTGGTAAGTTGACGCGAAGTAATCTTCTAAGAAGCCTCTTTGGGAAGTTACGCGAAGTAATCTTCTAAGAATCTTCTTTGGTAAGTTGACGTTAAGTAACTTGACGCGACAAATTTTTAGCTAAGCTCCTGCAAAGTAACATAGCATAATCGATTACACCCTTCAAATGCAATTTTGCTGTGAAACTGATACGACACACTTGCAGACCATACAACCTAGATACAGTTGTATATACAGGGTGTCGAGAAAAGGACTCCCTGATTTCAAAATTAAATATCTCGAAAACAAAGATCGATAGAGGAATGCAGTAAACGGCTTGTTTATTGTGAAAGCTGTAAGAATTTTATACAGCAGTTTGAAATAATAGTTACAAAAGCTGCAAATAGATGGCGCTGTAATCGCCATACGTAATGCCTAGAATAAATAGTGATCGGAAGCCCATAGAGATCAGTTCCACTATTGAAGCGTGAAAGGAGGTTAGCGTACCGAAGGAAGAGATTAAAACCATGTACTCCATTGAACAACGCGTTTTTCTGGTGCTAGAGTACCACAGGTTAAAAGAGAGACCTACGGCAACAAGGCGCAGTTTTCAAGCACGATTTAAAGAACCCGATGCGAAAACCATTCGTACGCTCTTCGCCAAATTTCAACGAACAAGCAGCGTAACTGATGATCTAGTGGGGAATGTTGGCCGCCAGCAAACTGCAGTTACGCCTGAAAATGTCGCCACAGTTTCTGGAATTATTCAGCAAAATCCAATGTCATCCGTCCGTAGAATTGCATCTGAGACTGGTTTGAAGCGTTCCAGCACGCAGAAAATACTGAGAAAGAGCCTACACATGTTTCCATTCAAAATTCAAACTCACCAGGCCATACCCGTACGAGCTGTGCAACAAAGGGTTGACTTTGCTAATCAGATGCTCACAATGATTGATAGTGAAGGATTTGATGTTGGCTGCATCTGGTTTACAGATGAAGCATACTTCCACCTGAATGGATTCGTGAATAAACAGAACTGGCGATTTTGGGGTTCTGAAAATCCATATTGGTGTGAAGCGAAACCCCTGTATTCTCCTAAAGTTACTGTGTGGGCTGCAGTATGCAGCAGA
>BGPR01001002.1:113905-167266 GCA_013235015.1 Araneus ventricosus | reverse complement strand
TCAAATGGGGCAAAAGAGTATTAGTAAAATTAAAAGTCCTTTAATCGTGAATTGTATTATTGATAGTATTTGAAACAGGGTGCTACGCTTGAACTTGTGTTGCATAATTTAAACCTAAAATATCTGATGTCCATACCATATTTCGTCGCTTAACCAGCAACACCTTTTCAGTTTTTTTTAAAATTTCAAAAGAGGAAGTAAATACTCTAACCTTTAGCAACCAATAACTAATATTTTGAATTTTTTCCCATCTCGGGAACATGCTGTCCATGTTCATATGAGACTTTCATCTCGTCTTATGTTCACATTGAGTATTTACTCCTCTTTCAAACTTCAAAAAATTGAGAGGGTATGTGTGTTAAACGATTTGGAACAAAAAAGCTCCCCAACAACGCTTATTAGAAGGTATTGAAAACTCAAAATATTAGTAAATTTTGCAGAAAAAATTAAACTGAATTCCATTGTTGAGGGTTTAATATGCCTTTAAACTTACTCTTCATGGGTTCAATACGCATGTCAAATGAACACTAAATGTCGGAAAATTTTCGTTTGAGATATAATGTCAGCTTTTGTAATATTTTCATTTTGGCTGGATCTATTTTATAATCCCTTGCAAGTGTAATTACTTATGTGAAACAAGATGGCGCTAGGGTATGTTAATAGAGATTCTACCGAGAATTTTCTAGATAACCTTTAATTCGTAGAAAGAATCGGAATTCACCATAAAAATAATTTTCAGGATAATTGATAAAAGAGTCAACATTTACCTGTCATAATTTGTGATACCAATTAAAGAACGAAATTGGTCAATATTTTTTTTTCGCTATCAACCAAAACTGAAGAAATATATCAATAACGTACAGCTTACTTAAACTTAAGAAACTGAACGATAAACTTAAAATTTATATTTCGATAAACAAAATTAAATAAATTTTGAAATTACCATGCGTATCTCTTCACATGAAAATTTTATGCATTTATTAAGTGATGATATATAACCGTGAATGACTATTCCTTACATGATTGTCGTCGGTCAAATAGGCAAAATTGCCCACACATATACCAATTTTAGTTCGAAACAAGTTGCAAAAGTTTTGTATGCAAAGTCTGAAAACCTGCAGCAAGTTCAGCAATCGCTAAGACAGCAAGTTCATAACAAGACCGCAGCAAGTTAATTCTGAAGTCACTATGCGTCAAACTTGCAGTAAACTTGATATGCAAGTTGCCGCACATTTGCAGTCTCATCGGGCAAGTTCATTGCAAAACGAATAAAAAAAATGAAATAGTAGATTGAAAAAAATTGCTTCCATACCGCATTTCCTCAAAACAAGAAAACGCGGTATACAGTTTTCTTTAAAGTGCGAGTTTTATATTTAGTAAAAGTTGAGAGGGAGAATTTTCAAAAAGTATTTTTTTATAAAAAAGACCTAGTATTTTCTTAAAATTATCATTGATTTATTGAATTAATTAAAGAAGGGAGGATGGATGTTATTAAATTGGATGTTTTATAAAACAGAGACAAAGAATCAAACCAGATACAGGGTGTCCAGAAAAGAACCTCTGATTTCAAAATTAAATATCTCGAAAACAAAGATCGATAGAGGAATGCAGTAAACGGTAAGGTATTTGAAAGCTGTAAGACTCTTTTACAGCAGTTAATATATTACAAAAGCTGCTAAAGATTTAGTGCGTGTCCTGTACAGCTCCATATCAGCATACATAAATGAAATAATCGTATGAAAAACATTCTTTGCAAAAAAGTCACATCACAATGTTTTCAAAATATTACCATTGGCACAACAGAGGTGGCGTAAACGGAAGAATGAAATTTGCGCTAACTATTTCGCAGTGTCTCAACAGAATGTGGATTTACATGCTACAGATCGCCGATTCAAGCTCATCCAGGTGTATGGGATGTTGCGGTAGACAATGTCTTCAATGTGCCTACACAAAAAATGCACCAGGGAAATAATCCAATAATGGAGGCCAGTCCATGCCTGCACCAATAAATTTGGGAGTCCAAGGCAATGATTGATTCCCGTAGTATTCATCAAGCAAAAGCGAAACACTTGTTCGGTGCGATGGTTTGGGCCCATCTGCTGCTAAAACCATTTGATAGTGTCGATCCTAACACTTGCTGTGTGGCACCAAATTGTTCGCAAAATTGCAACGTAACGTTCACTCAGTGACCGTTTCGAAAGAAAAAGGGCCAATATCGCCGTTTTCTTTTAATTTGTTTTCTTTTAATTTAAATTTCTTTTATTTGTTTTTGTATTTTGTTAGATTTGGCTGCATATGCGCCTTTCTATTTAATGCAAAATATGTTATTGTTTTTTATTTTAATCAAAATTTAATTAATTAATTTTGCTAAATTTTAAGAATTATAACTATTATTCTACAAACACATATCACATACAACAATTTGAGAGCAGAGGCTGTTGACTTTTACAAGTGTCTTGCAACAATAAGATTTTTTAGAAAATTTCAGATACTTCTTTATTTCTTTATCTCTGAGTCAGAACATGGAACTTTTGGTATGGAAAAGGGAGTAATAATGATTAAAAAGAAAATGGCTTTTAAAACAATTGAACAAGGTGCTGAGGTTCAACAGCTCATCTACTTCGTTCTACATACCATAAACGAAATAAATGATCATATGAAACTTCGAATAATTTTTGGTAAGAGGTGAAAACTAATATTTTCAAATATTCACTATTACTTACATTCTTCTAGGGATTTTTTTAGGTGGGAAGGGTTGGAGATTCTTAGCTTACACGTCATTATTTCTTAGACACGCCAGTTTAGTTTTACAGCTCTTTGTTTTTTTCAATGTGATTCAACTTTACTGATAATGAATTCTATGATAATTAGCAAATATCATCAAGAAGTTGCGAATTGTCGCACTTTTATATTTCTATAAATGAAGATACTTTTCTTTAATTCTTCTTGTCTTCTTTGTATGAATGATGATATTGGTGAGTCAAATGCAAATGTGCTTTTTCCTAAAAATAAATACTTTAACTTACTTTAGCGCATCAAGAAATTGCCCCGCATGAAAAGGTAATCTGTAGACTTCTTCTTTCAATGGAAAATTCAGATGATTGGCGTTACTATATGCTGTGGAAGTGTACACCAAAACCTGTAATTATAATTTGAAGAGTTTCATAACATTTGAAGGATATAAACTTGAATACAAAAATTGAAAAAAACAGTATTACGAAAACAAATTACGAAAATAAAATTGAAAAATAGAAAAAACTGAATTTCTGTTTCGCGCTTAAGCTGAGTCAGCAAAAAAAGGCAAAATAACAATAAATTCACAAAAGGACCAAATTCAAAATTAATAAAATCAAAAATTAATCTAATAAATTTTAAAATTTAATTAAATAAAAAACAAAAATAGAAAAAAATTATAGAAAAAACTTTATGGAATGTTACTCGATAGGAAGAGCATATCCCAGTAATATTAAAAATGAGTTATTTTCTGTGAAACGAGCAACGAATGAACATTATATAAAGGCCTTTATTTAACATCAATTCATAGCCTATTGCGCTGAAAAACGCCATTTTGAATTCATTGGAATGTTTCCGCTCCTGACGAGTAATAGTCTAGAACGAACTTTCCATAAATTCTCCCTTTTTCGTTCTTGTTTCTTGATTTGTGTTTGGTGTTTATTATTATACAAGAACATAAAAATTTACTGTTAAAATCAGTTGTATTGTATTTTTAATGTATGTAACAAAATCACGCTGTGTTTAAAATTAAACGTTCCGTCGATTAAAGTTCAAGATAAACCGAATAATACTTACTTCAAATTTTCTCATTTTCCTGCATAATTCGATGACGCTACTCAAACTTAAAACATTGTTCTTAAGTAAAAACCTGGAAAAAAAGATAATTACTGAAGAAATTTATTTTGTTATGGACTGAAGTGCAAAAAGTCATGAGGCACTTCCTTATATCTTGTGAGGCCTTCTTTTGCCCGGCGAAATGCAGAAACTCAACGTGACATTGAGTCATCAAGACGTGGGAAGTACAATCTTCGGAACTCAAATTTTACAGAGATTTTCTTATAAGGCGACAGTCCAAAAATTTATGAAGAAGAAATTGATTTCGGCTCACACCGTTTGGCAGAAAGCTTATATTGATTTCCAACTTTCATCAACCGTTTTGTTTTCTGTGAAAAATACTTATTTATATTTTGGTAAAAGTATCATGCATAGTCGGGAAGACATTAAGGTTTTCTTAAAAAATCCTAAATTTCTCAGTATGATTTTTGTTTATAACATACAGAGTTTTCAATCAAATTACACGAATCTTATAGAATAAAGACAATATGGTAGGGAAGCATTGTACTATGATTTGAAGTAAATATTTTGAATACTACAGGAAATATGAGTATTTATAGTAAATAACTTTTTACGTGCATGTGCGAAACATAGTATAATTTTTCTTTGATACTTCGGAAGCCAGATATATAGGGCAGCTTATATAAAGATTGCAGTCGAATACCATTAATATTTAGAAAGATAGCTCCATTGCAGCAAGTAAAATTTATGTTGGACTTTAAGAGAAACGAAGCGATTAGGGTTTTTTTTGTTACAACCTTCGAATAGTAATCGTAGAACTGCTATTTAAATAACGTATTTTATTTATAAGTATGTATGGTATTCAGAATATTTAGCCTTTATAAAATTCAACAAAACTGTTCAGAGATTCATGTTCAAAAACAGCCATTTTTACGCATTTATCGAAATCAGATTTAGGCATGGATACTGTGACGTATGCCCTCTTCCGACAGCTGACATTGATTTAAGACTGGGTGTGTGCATTCTCAGGGCCCTGGTCACTTTGAGATTTATCTGAACAATGGACACATGCCCTTACCCTTCATGCTGATGGTTTCTTCAAGCACTTGGATTCCTCACCCCTCTATTGACGGGCTACTTCCTTTCATTATAGAACTTTGGTGCGCGGTGCAGAACTTTCGTCTAGCTATTGCACGCAATTAGGCAACATTCCTGAACAGCGGGCTTTTGTGCAGGCAAGCGTGTTCTCGTGAGAACGCAAAGGGGTTTTTCTTCTCTTTTGCGATATAAGATCGGAACTGAACAAATGAAGGGGAGATGACATCCCGACAGCCAAAGTGGTGGTCGTATTCCACGGAGGTCCGATTTGAACAATTTAGTGAAGCTCGCTGATTCTTTTACCAGTCAATGGGCACCCCGCCTTGGGGCTTACTTTATTATATTATGATTAATCTAGAAATTTGATATTTGTTTATAGCTCTATATTTACTCCAGAAGAATTATCAACAAATTATGTTAAACTTATCTTAGCTGTGAATGTTCTTTTAATCATAACTGCAAGACATTACAATATGAACTGCAGTATGGTAAAATGTTTTTGTATTTTGCGTTTTCATGAATGGGCTTTCATTAATTTTATTAATTTAATTTAGTATCATAAAATTTCTTTCAGAACGACGGTGGAGGGTCAAATTCTGCTTGGTAACATAATTTTCAAATCGTTTTTTTTTAAAAGTGATTAAGAAATGTATCTTCGCTTAAACAGCAACACCACCTACCTCAAATTTAAAATTTCAAAGAGGAAGTAGAATCTGAAATTTTTAACATCGGGTATGAATTTGGGACAACATGTTCCTGCCAGATGAGAAATAAATTCTGAACATTCATTACTGATTGCGGAAAAATCAGTTTTTTTTCTTTTTTGAATTTTCAAAAAAATTGAGATAGACGGTTTTCCTTGTTAAGTAACGATATCGGTAAAATTAGCCGTAAAGATGTTCATATGTTGCAAACAAAGTTAGATACGAGCTGCAGTCCACTAATATTTCTTGCATTTTGCTTTATAATGAATAGGCCTTGATTAATTTTAGGGAAGTTATCTAGTACTACAATTTGTCATTCTAAAAATTGGTAAAGTGTTAAATATATGCGTGGTAGCATCATTTGTAAATCGATTTTCAAAAAGAGGTTCAAAAATGAGATGTTCATTTCCAAATTTTATTTCTTTTTATTTGTTCAGTTAATATTTAATTTCTTACTTTTTTAAATTCAACCGATTCAAATGGCTTAATTCCTTGTGTTTAAAAAAACTGACGAAAAGAGATCAATATCCCACCAGTCATTCAAGCCTGGATAATTATATCCCAATTATTTTTCATGTCAGGAACATATTACAGAATTCAAAAGAAATTTTAAACGATACCTATGATATGGTTTCTTCGTCAAAAAAGCGATTTTTTGCTAATAGTGAAACCTCTCTGCAACCGCCACTCTCCGTTCCAAGGAAGACGAAAAGAATGAATTTCTTTAAAGTTGAAAGGGCGATCAACGCAGCAGTTGAGAGGTGTTTTGAGTTACCGTTCCTAGAGGTATTTTGAACAATATGTCTATGGGCGATAATTTCCGTGCCAAACCAAAATTGCGTTAATATGGGTGACCGCTTAGAGAAGTTTTCTGTAGTAACAGAGAGTTCACTATAAATTACACCAGGGGTGGGGAAGCATTTTTTCACTGAAAGGCCTCATTACATTTCGGCTGTTGGGAAAACGGCCACAAGAGCAGAATCTTAAGGGTTAGTTCTCTGTAATTATAATTATATTATTTTTAAAATGGACTTATTATACTATAAAAGAACAAAAAAATTAAGTATTCAAATTGTGCATTAGCAAATGAAAATAGCAGGAAATTGGTAATTATTGTTTTATTGATAAAACATGTATATATACGTAAATGTAAATAACTGGCAAGCTGCATAAGAAACTCAAGAAGGCTGTATGCCTTGAAAAATATGTCTCTGATGTAGAAGAAACAAAATTTCTGAGAGAAAGTACATTTCAATGTGAAAGACAATAAACCTAGCTTTCATTCTGTTGCAATGAATGCCTATTGTAATGTTTAATTAATTTTTTCTGATGTGGAGATGTTTTACACCGAAAAAGGGAGTTTCTTTCCGCCATGGTAATGTGTGGTTAAAAGTAATCCCAGTTGGTTTTTAATTTAATTTTTCCATATTTAGTATTAATAAATAATAAGAGCACTTCTAGTTTTTGCACCAGAGATGCCATGGGTAGAAATAAAGGGTAATAGCAGCTAATTAATATAGGAATTAATCTCCAGAAAACCTAGAACCTTGCCTTAAAGCCATTTCACATGGAGAGTGTACTCTTAAAGATGCAGAAGTCGTTAATCGAATCTCCAAGCGAATAAATTGTATAAAAGAAATAAACTCCGTGTAAGGGAATCTGAAAGGCTTCTGGCTTTCTCCAATGAAAAGAATAAGATAGTTGCAAGTCGTACAGTCCAGTTGAGTGACTTTAGGTTTCCTGTGTCAGTATATTACACCTTAAAAAGATAATAAACGCTTACCTTACTAAGAAAGATGTGATAATAGACAGATTTAATTATGAAACACACAGCAAGGAATATATTCATATTATTCTAAAAAGAAACTGAAGAAAATTGTATATGGGTATTATGTATTTTCAAACAAAGTATATAATTTTGTCTGAAAAATATTTTTTGTAAGATTTTATGACGTTTTCGTGTATATTTCCACCCGAGATATTCGTAAAATGTTTTACATTACGCTGCATTTTGTTTTTTAATTACAATACACTGTAAAAATAACCAGAGCAAAGTATCCCCATCTATGCACCAAAATTTCGAAATATATAATTTATTATTAAATTGCTTTATGATTCAAAGCTTGCTGTAAAACATTTCTTTGGTAGTCGCCAAACAAGGAAAAAATGAAAGAAATGCTTTTTTTAAGAGAAATGCATACAAAATAATTTCGAAATTCTTTTTGAAGCCACATGAAAATCGGTGTAAGGTAATCTTGGATTGCATTGAATGCTTCAGATAGTAAATTTGCACTAAAACGAAAAGAAAAACAAGTTTTTTTATTTTTAAAAATCCGCACCGAAAGCATTAAATGTCATTAAAATGTTCCAGTTTTGTTAAGAACTTAATATCCAAAAGTATGACAATTCCTTGCTTTTAAACTTACTCCAAAGGCTTCTTAAAATTCACAGCAGCAGCACAGTGAAATACAATGGACACTTCTTTAAGAAGCAGACGCGTGTCATCTTTATTCATGCCTAAATTTGGCAGCGAAGCATCTCCTGATATCACGCGAACTTTTCCTAATAACTCTGGAGTTTCTTTCTTGAGTTTCTCAAATATCTGAAAAACAAATAAAGAAATGCATTTCAGAAAACATGGAAATATCCATTTCAATAATTTTAGAAATTTTTTTAATATCAAGTACTACTCTTTATAAGAGAATCACAGATCTCAATAATTAACTCGTTTAGTTGAAAAAATTTAGCCTCTTTTTCAGCATGTTAGTATGAGGGAACCATTAATCCAAATCTCAGTATTCGGAAATCTGCTCTCAAAGTTTAAGTTGGTTTAAAAATGAGTCATATAGAATGCAATGAAACAACAACAACAAAAATAAATGTAATCTCGAACTAAGAACATAAGCCTAACCACCAGACAGAAAAATTATTGAATTAGAACGGTAATTGTTTCGTACAATTTATTTATTACTAGCCCCCTTTGGAAGACAGCTTATTCGCCAGAAATACTGATTGTATAATTTCAATTTAATATCTTACGCATAACTTCCTTTTCATGGTTGCCGTAACAATATATTTTTAAACTTCAAATTGTGAAAGACATTTAAGCCGTGTACATATTCAGTCCCCTGCGTAGTGGAAGGTCCAATACCTCGAACACTTTTTTTCATTTAAAAAAATATCATTCAAATCAAGACTAAAACCAGAAATTTTGGGGTGCTTTAGGAACATCAGCAAATAAGCTTCCTAACCCTCTTTAGTTTCCCTCCTACTTACCATTATAGTAATATATATATATATATATATATATATATATATATAGATATATATATATATATATATATATATATATATATATATATATATATATATATATATATATATATATATATATATATATACTGATATGCCCGGCGTTGCTCGATAAAAATAATTTCAAGTCCAAGCACTTATAACACTTTAAATTTACTAAAAGTGTTCTTCATGAAAGCGTCTTTAGTTGATTTTCGTTAATCAACTGAACCTTCGGACCAGCACTGAAACACCCTTCTTCTTTTTCTCTCCTTAGTTTTAACCAGCTGGCAAGAATCTCGTAGTCCTTCGTACTCCATTTTCCCCTCCCCATCATTGCTACTGCAACAGCAGAAACTCTTTCATTTCTTTTATTTTTTGCCATTATCCGGACTACAATTCTCTTTTTAGTGTTTTTGTCACTGACCGGAAAAACCACATAGTGTTCATTCTTTTTCTCCTTAGGCCCTCTCCTTCCTTATGGATTTAACGTAGGGATAACGTAGCGTAACTCCTTCCTTATGGGATAACGTAGAACTACGTTCCTCCCATTTCGGTCTCAGGAAGGAATTTGATTCACACTCAAATGCGCCACAGAAAAAATTGTATGGGAGATCCTCATCTCGGTAATTGCTTATATTGAAAACATAATTAATGCCTTATTTTAGAGATAAAGGGTAACAACAGAAGTTACAAAAGAAATTTGAAAATCGGAAAAGAGTCACGCAAATAAAGTAGTCCTACACCTTTAACATCAGCGGTTGTTTGAAAAAAGACAGCCTCCCGTCATTATTTTAATTCTAAATTCTTTGATGTTAGGGTAAATTACCCTTTCTGTTTTTTCAGGAATTTTAGTAACAGGAATGGCTTGTACACTAAAATTGATTTAACCTGGCTAATGCTCTTCAAAAGCGGAGGAACAAATTTTATTGTTGAAAATACCAAATTTTTGGTTTGACTTTTTCAACAATTGTTAGAGTAATATAGTTCATAGATTTGTTTAGTTTTACATGTGCTCTTTGCATGTGTTTGTCAATTCTGTTTATAGGATTATAATTTAAATTTTGTTTAATTAATAAATTGTTAGTTTAGGAAATGCATTTTTGATAAGTATTTTTGTTTATTTTGTTTTTAATGTTCATATATACCTGGTTATATTATGGTTGATATTACTATATATACATATATACACTCAACATTTCTAATAGTTCATGTTTAATGTATAGATATATTAATGATTTGATAGTTTTCAATAAAAAATTAGATCTAAAGCCAGAAATTTACTTCTATCCTGATTATTTGAAACTAATAAAGACTAATGATAATGAATTATATGCAGAATTTCTTCCAGAAATAAAAATTTCTTGATTTAGAAATAAAAATTTAGTGTAAAAAAAGTATTAAAAAAATACTGATATTTCTGATAAAAGAAATGAGTTTAAATTTAAAATAAATAGATTTCCTTCTTGGGAAAAAGCTGTATTATTTTTAAATGTTGCACTTTTATAGTTTTAAATTTTTTGTTTTTTATTTAATTTCTAGAATATTAACTTATATTTGGTTATTTAATTATGGTATCAGAGTTGTTTTAGAAATTAAAATATTTTTCTTGTTTTCTGCGGTCAATTAATAGTTAATGTTTCTCGATCAGGTAGTGATATGATAGGTAACATGGATTAGTTAGCAGATTTGTTTATTGATTCTTTGTTATAAAAATCAAAGAATTTTTTCTTAAATGTTGATTTCTTTGTTTATATTCAATTATTTGATAATGTGCAATATATTTTAATGCTTATTTTAGATATATGTTACCTCTTTGTTTCTTATAGTGTTGCAATAATTCAGGGCCGTGTACCCTTCTTCCTTTTTCTTCTTATTTAGGGTTGAATACCCTTTTTGTTCTACGAACAATTAGGTTTCTTCCATGGTTTGCGTAATAAAATCAGATCTGACATGACGAGAAAGTTCACAGTCTAGTTAAACTCCTTAATTTTTGAAATTCCAAATCCTGGATTGCCATTTTCAAGTTCGTTTGGTTTTAATTTATATACATTTTTCTATTTATAATCTTAAATGTAAGTGTGTTCATATGCTATGTTCACATATCCCTATGTTCTTATTGGCATTTATTATTATTTTTTATTTATTTGGTTTTAAATTAGAGTATTGTTAAATTTGAAGTTTTTGCAAAGAATTGCTAAATTTTTTGCTGTTATGAAACTTATGTGTACTAAAATTCTTTTAGAATTTTATAGACATAATAAGAATTACCTATAGGGTTCTAATATGGTCTATGATTATTTTTATTTTTATTTATATGCAAGTTTTCAAGTACGTGTTTTGTGTTTGGTTTTATCGTATTATCTGGTGTTTACTTCTCAATATGTTTTGTATAATAATAATTTCTCAATTGTATGTTAGTGCTTGAATATCCTAGATAATAATGAATAAGATCTATATAAAAATAAAAAAAAATATCCCAAAAAATTAACAATCAGAAGTTTTGCAAGAATAAAAGATCTTTCTGAATTGAAACTTTGACAATGATTTTAAAATTAAAAATATTAAGCGATACATCTTTGGAGTGAATGAAAAGGAAGTTAAATTTATTAGAGAATTATTTGATAACAATTTACCATATATTCCCATATATTCATGGTTGTGATATTATTAGTGATATTTACAAAATTATCTTTAAAAAATTAAAACTTTCTAGAGACAATAATAAAATTAAGGACATAGAATGTTATACATTTTTATTTATGAATAAAACCTTTGATAATTGTAACTTTTCAGACATTTTGGATAAATATAATGCGCATTTTCCTAATAACAATATAAAATCAAGCGAGCTTTTAAATACAATAAACAACTTGGAAGATTGATATTTAACTACAATAAAATTAAAGTGATAATATTGACAATTGCATATGTAATGAATACAACAACTTTATAGATAAAAAGCAAGGACATGTAATTACAGGTGACTCAAATATAGTAAGTAATAGTATATTAAGAAAACTAATGAAAAAGGGAACAAAACATAGAATGATTATATCCAATAGTAATGGGAGTATTAAAACACAATTAAAAAAGATACCGAGAAATTTATATTGAAAATGGCAGTAAAATATAAACTAGATATCAAGAAACTAGATACCAGGATATAAAAACACAGATAGAAGATCTGCAGAGGGAATTTGTTATAGATTATGTTGAAAAAGTACATAACAATTTTGATATCATTTGTAAGTGTTATTATTGTAAAATTTTTAAAAGAACATATTCTAAATAATGAGACATATATTGAAAATCATTATAGTACAAAAGAAATAAATAATAGAATTAAAGCTTTTCATAAAAAATTAAATATTTATAGTGAGAAAATGAGCTATCCCCATATTTTTCTCGCACCAAAATTTCATAAAAATCTTATAAAGAAAACAGGTAAACTTTTACAAGAATATCTGCAAGAGATGATAAAACAATTATAAGTACAAAATAATACAATTATTATTAATAATAGCTAAGAAATTATAAAGAGTATTAAAGATATTAATGTTTATTCTGTACATACTTTTGATTTTCAAGATTTATAAATAGTATAGATATTAAAGATATGATGAAAATTTTATTACAGATTCATAAAGATTTAGCATAAATAAAATGATTGATTTTAAAAAATATAAAACATTAATAGAAGTTATTTTAAAAGAAAATTATGTTAGCTTTGGCAATAAATTATACCAACAAATTAAAGGGAGTCCACAAGGTGGACCAGCAAGTAATACTCTAGCTAATTTATATTTACACTATTATGAAAAGAATATATTTACAATAATTCTTATATCATATATAGGTATATTGATGATTTATTAATATGTTCAAATGTAGAAGAATACACACCACATATTGACTGTTATCCAGAGTTTTTAATATTACTAAAAACTAATGAAAGTTTTTCATCTGCAGATTTTCTAGATATTGAAATTAAAATAGTTGATAACAACTTAAGCACGGAGATTTATGATAAAAGAAACACTATTCAGTTCAATATAAATAGGCTACCTTTTTGGAACAGTAATATCGGTATTGAAATTTATATAAATATCGTCCTGAATTATATTCATAGAAGGACTATTTTACTTACAGACAGAAATACACAGATGTCATATATTGATACATTTATTCAAAATGCTACGAGATATGGATATCCTATTAATTTCACGTTTGCTTATGTTAATAAAAAAAATTTAACACCTTTAAATTAGTAGTCTTTTAGATTTATTTTGATGTGATCATTTATAATGGAATTCACAAAGATATTATTACTTCACTACATAGGTAGTTAGCGCCACTAGAATAAGAATAAGATTGCATCATTTTTATATTTAAGTGCATTTCCAAAATAATATATATTATTATAATGGGTTTAATTTAAATTTATATTTAAATCTTATCATGATGTGTAGTATAGTATTAATAGCTTAATTTAGAAATAATATTTTCACTTTCAATGCGGAACTGTCTTTCGGATAACGTTCGTGTCATTAGAATAATTAAGACTTTGAATTGGTATGCATTAAGTTATATACTTCTATTTTCTTATCTTGCAAGAATTGGAGATTTATTCTCCTGCTTTTTTCCCAAACAATTGGCTTTCGCAGAGGGTTGGCGGAACAAATCCGTATTAATGCGACAAAATCGTTTCCCAAGATCGATTGGCATTTGATTGTTGGAATTCGAATTCTGGGTTCTCTTTTTCATAGTAGTAATAGTATATAATCTATCTTTTGTATTTCATGTGTATGATTATTGTTAAGGTAACATTATTTTAATTTTTAGATTAATATGTGTATATTTTGAAAATGTGACATGTGTAATGATTGTTTGAAAAATTTAACTATATATATATATATATATATATATATATATATATATATGTATGTTTGTATACTGTTTTTATTTTTATTTATATTATATATATATATATATATATATATATATATATATATATATATATATATACATGTGGGATTCCGTTCGATTAAACAGAATGCACACGGAGGAGTTACCTTTAAGGGTATCGGAATTAAGTCTAGAGTATTTATTAGGGTTTCAGTCACATAAAATTTAAAACCAAATATTACATAAAGTTAACGAGGAGACCTCAATTTAAATATAATACATTTATTTAAGAACTATTGGGAGATTTTTACGGGGGGGGGGAGTAAATATGTACAAAAGAAAGATAACAAAAGGTTTAATGATTTACGTGAAGTCATGGTTACGCGAGCTAGATTAAAATTGAGATAGATGTTAATGGGTTAAAAGAAATTACGGTATTAGAGATAGCCGGAAGGAGAAGTTAAATGGGATATAGTTACCATAACATGATGATCGGGCGACTTAACTCTGCCGAAACAGAATTAACCTACATACTAGTATAAGAGGGATTACGAGAGAGAGAGTTACTGCTTGCCTGCTGCATCTCTCTGAGCGTGCTCGCTGGTTTCGTGGGGAATAAGAGGGCGCTGTTCATGACGTATCATGAGCAGAACTCTTGGCTCCATCTATAGCAAAAATAATCTAGCTTTGACAACCTTATTTACGAGGCGTTTAAATTATGCTTATTGGTAATATGCTACAGAGTTCGACCCTACAAATAGAGCTGGTCTCCAGCTATACTGGAACTCTGATGACTTTATTAATTTCTAATTTATACTTTATTTGAATAATGTCAAGATGGTATCGGCAATTTACCAGTTGAACTATAATAATAGAGATTACCAATAATTGTATTCATTAAACAGAATGATACTCTTTTCTAAAAAGAATAATAAAAATATTTCAAACGGAAAGATGTATTCTCAACTTTCACAATACCTTACCTAAAATAAAGTATATAATCCATACCAAAACGCTTTGGGTATGTACGAAAAATTATCTAAATATTTAAAAAACTGATCTAATTATCTAAATATTTTATCATGAAAAATTATTTAATTACGTTTCATGATAGAGAATAATACGAATGTAAAATGTGAACTGAGTATAAACAAATATAATAAACGAATATAAGATAATTGTTTCAAAACGGATTTCACCGCACTTCACCATACAATAGAGTTTAATATTTCGAAGAAAATAATATAATACGTGAATAAGAATTAATATTTAAATTCAATTGTTATAAAAAGATTTCCTTAGATCGGCGGATGTAGTAGTAACGTTTGGTCCTTCGTGATGGCCAACTTTTTCTACCTCTTATCTATCTCTAGAGTTTACTTTGGTGATTTTATAGGTGCCTAAGAATTTCGGTCTTAGTTTTAGTCCAACATCAAATTGAATTCTCTGTATGGCTACTAGATCTCCTTTCTTGTATTCGGAAGCTTTCTTCCTTTCCTTGTTCTACGTTTTCCGGTTTTCGGATTGTATGGTCTCAACATTTTTCTTCGCATCTTTCCTAAGTAATTCTCGTTGTTCTTGTAGCTCTTCTGTCATCTCTTCGAGTAGTAGGTTTCGAATTCGGATGTCTTCTTTATTTCGCATTTTGGTACCAACTAAAAGTTCGAATGGTGACCATTTGGTGCTTCGACAGATAGCGCTGTTGAGTATTCTTTGTAATTTATCGATGTATTTGTACAATTTAGTAGAGTCGTCAAACGATAATTTAATTAAGACTGGAATGAGTGTACGATGAATTCTTTCAACTTGACCAATTCCACGTGGTACACCAGTAGCTATCTCTAAATGTTGGATTCCTTCTTCGGAACAATAATCATTAAATACTTTCGAAGTAAATGCTGATCCACGATCGGATATAATTCTGATTGGATTCTAATGGTTTTCTGTTGTAACTTTAATTTTTCTAAAGCACTTTCGGTTGATACAGTCTTCACAGGATACAACCAAGTAAATTTAGTAAATGCATCCACGACGGTAAAAATATGTTGATAATTCTTATTTGTTGATAGTAAATGTCCTATGAAATCAATATGGCATGTGCTTATAGGGATGTCTTCTTTTGGAAATAGGATTTAAGAAACCTTCTTTCTTTCCACTCTTCTTGTTTGCTAAAATGCGTGGAATGCAATTGACAATTACGTTTTCAACAACATTGGTTAAATTTGTAATAAAAAATTCTTGCTTGATAATTTCTTCTGTTTTCGGAACTGAAAAATGACCATTTTCGTGAGCTAACTTGATTAATTCAACTTGCATTTCTTTTGGAGCTACAATTAATTCTCGATCATTTATATATGTATGAAGTATTCCATTTTGTTCAAAAAACTCTTCTACTTCGTTTTCATCCAAAAATGATTTCAATGTTTGAATGTACTTGTCTTCACCTTATGCTTTTTTTCAATTTCGCTGTTAATGTATCGTTGCTGATTATCATACCGGGATGTCTACTTAGAGCGTCTACATGTTGCATTCGGTTTCTGGCTCTGAGTTCTATTTCGTAATCAAATTCTTCGAATTGAAGAGCCCACCTATCGATGCGTGTAATCAAATCTTTTTATGCATGGTTTTCTGAAATGCTGAACAATCTGTGACTATCTTGAAATGTTTACCCAAAAGGTATACACGAAATTTCTTTAATGCTGTAATAATTACGAGAACTTTTAACTCATAACTGTCGTGTTTTTCTTCAGCAGGATTTGTTTTCTTCGACATGTAGTAAATTGGATGTAGCTTTCCATCTTCGGCTTCTTGTAATAATACCGCCTTGCTTACTTGCATCTGTGTGCAACTCTGTTCTTCTTCCGTATTTGAAAATTCTTAAGACAGTGCCTTCAGACATTATTTTGTTCAATTTTTCAAATGCTTCTTTCTGTTGTATTCCAAAAAAATGGGTTTTCTTTTCTCGTGAGGTCACTTAATGGTTTCGCAATCTTAGAGTAATCTCTGATGTACTTTCTGAAATATCCAATTAATCCCAAAACACTTTGTACTTGCTTCACGGTCGTTGGTTCTGGAAATTTTCAAACTGCTAATGTCTTCGCAATTGACAGCTTGATAATTCCATTTTCGACTATGTGACCTAGAAATTCGACTCTTTGCATTAAAAACTGACATTCCTAGAATTTTATTTCTAAACCGTATTTTTTTGCAACTTCGAATACAACTTTAATTGTTTGAAAGCCTTCTTTCTCATCTTTTGTGGGAATGAGGAGGTCATCCATGTAACTAATTAAAATTCCTTTGCGAGTACGATATCTGAAAATGCTTGTTACATATTGTTGAAAAACACCAGGACTTGTACTAAGCCGAAAGGGAACTTTGTTAAACTCGAATTGTCCATCTGGAACAATAAAAGACGTAAATGTTTTGCAATCTTCGTCAAAATTGACGTGGAAAAAATATAGAGTAGAAATATAGAGTCAGGTTGAGAAATTATTGCAATCTGGTTTAATTAAAGAAAGTAATAGTCCCTATTCATCTCCTGTAACTTTAGCTTTTAAACATGATGAGGGTAAAAAGACTAGATTATGCATAGATTTCAGGAAATTAAATGCTCTATGCAAATCAGACTCTGAACCCTTACCCCTCATGGATAGTCTACTAGATAAAATATCAAAAGCAAATTTTTTTTCCTCTTTGGATTTGGCTTCTGGGTATTGGCATGTGGCCATTCACCCAAAAGATACTGAAAAACTAGCTTTCTGCACAAATTTTGCCTTATATGAGTGGTGCAGATTACCATTTGGCATTATAGTAGCTCCTGCAATTTTTAATAGATTAATTCGAAGAATATTAACTAAATATAAAATTGAGTTTGCTTGCAATTATTTCGATGATATCATTGTGTACTCTTCATCTGAACTAGAACATTGGAAAAATCTTAAAACAATCTTTGAAATATATGAAAAAGAAAACATTAAATTGAAACTATCCAAATGTGTTTTCGCCCAAACTAAAATTAGCTTTTTGGGTTATGAAATTGAACAAGGTAAAGTTTCCCCTAATAATGCTAATATTGAAACTATAAAAAAATTGCAACCACCCACTAATGTTAAAGAACTTCAAAGGTTCTTAGATTCTGTAAATGTTTACAATAAATTTATCCCTCAATATGCTAAACTTAGATATCCTTTAAATCAACTTTTGAAAAATGTAAAATTTAACTGGACAAATGAATGTCAGGATGCATTTGACAAGCTTAAAGAAACCCTAACAACTAAACCGGTTTTAAATTTATATAACCCTGATGTAACTTGTCATGTTTTTGTCGATGCATCACAAAAAAGTGTTGGAGCTGTTTTGAAAGAACCTGATGCCTCTGATGTTTTACATCCAATAGCTTATCATTCTAGAACTTTAAGAGACTATGAAAAAAATTATGCTATAACTGAGTTAGAATGTCTTGCAATAGTTGATGATTTGGATAAATTGTACTATTACCTCCACGGCCAGAAATTTGTCATTCATACTGATCATGCGGCTCTTGTTTGGCTCAAAAATGTTAAAAACTTAAGAGGTAGGTTATTCCGCTGGTCATTAAAGTTAAGTATGTTTGACTATGAAATTAAATATCAAAAAGGTTGCACTAACATTGAAGAAGATATGTTATCTAGGCATCCAGTTTCTCACCATCTTCAACATGCAGTACATTTGTTAGACATAAATGAAATAAAAACTCAACAAAAAAGTGATAATCTCTGTGGACCTAAGTATCATGAAGTTTAAGATGTAATAGTAATAAAAAAGAGAAACTTGTACGAAATAGTTGTGCCATTTTCATTAAGACTGAAATTGTTGTATCAAGCTCATGAACAATTTGGTCATCCTGGTGTCCAAAAAATGTTAAATTTAATTACTCCTCAGTATTATTGGCCTAATATTACCTCTGATATAACTGAATTTGTTAAACATTGCTCTGTTTGTCAACTTAACAAAAAGCGAAAACAAAAAAGATTTGGCCTGCTCCAACAAGTACCTCCTACTAGTACCCCTTTCGAATGTATTTCTGTAGATACTGTTGGAGGTTTCAATTATTACAACTCAACAAAAAAATTTCTTCATATTGTGATTGACCATGCGACAAGACATGTTTGGGCTTTTCCTTCAAAAAATGAAAATTCTGAAACTTACATTAATATTCTAAAACAAATTTTCCAAATTCAGTCCCTGTAAAATTATTAACTGATAGAAATGCTGCATTTACTTCCTCTCGATTTAAAAAAATCCTTTAACCACTTATTAATATTATTAATTTATAAATTTATCTTTTAACCACAGCCCATCACCCACAAACGAATGGCAAAGTTGAACGTGTTAATCAATCATTAGTAACTAGGCTTAAATGTAAAGTTAATTCCACTTCCACTAAAGTTCCTTGGACTAAATTATTAGAAAGTGTTACTAATGAGTATAACTTAACCCCCCATTCAATAACCAAATATCCACCTGCTTACTTGTTGCTTGGTACATTACCTTATGATTCCCCTATTGGTCAAAATAGTTATTATGAACCTGTTTACGAAGCTCGTAATTTGGCTTTACAAAGAACAATAGACTATCATAACAAAAACAAAATAAGATATGATTCACGTTTTGTTGACAAGAAATTTAACATAGGTGATCTTGTTGTTTCTGAAGAATTCCATTATCCCAATACTAGAAAATTAAGTCCTCCTTTTTCTGGCCCATATGAAATTATTAAACAATGTTCTGAAGTAACTTATGAAATTAATAAACCAAATCCTTTAACAAAACAAGCCACACAAATTGTGCATATTTCTAAATTAAGATGTTTTAATTCAGCAGATAAACTTAAATTAAGTCATGAATAATAAATTAACTACATGAAAAAAAAGCTTGTCTTGCCTTATAATTTTGTCCCTTTTGGTAAGAGTCAGTCCGTTCAAAATTCATTTCCCCATGGAGAGCTGAGTCTTCATATTTTTCTTCTTTGGTGCTTCCCAAAGAACAAAACGATGATAAATGAAATGAGACTTACTGTTTTAAAAACAGCGTTTAACAATATTGTGTTTTGTTTTGTGCATTGTCTCTCTCTCTCTCTCTCTCTCTGGGAGAATGCATGAAACAGATCACAAAGACCTTGTCCCTTTTTTGCCCAGACTTGGTGATACTCCCAGTTGCTTAGACAACATCATCAAGATTAACAAAAAAATACTTTTGTCACTGATGTTAAACTCAATGAAATGTCACTGACATCAAACATTAGTATATTCATATTTTTCTATTTGAAACATATTTGTATTTTTATTTATCAATGTTTTTTCATACAATTTTAGATGCATATACAATTGAATATTTACATTAAATTATTTTTCATATAAACAAATCAGTAGTTCAACTACTATTGAAAGAACTTTTATTTGAAGAACTTTTCAAAACATGATTGGAACTTTTTTATACAGTCAACTAGCTAGTGTTTATTGGAGTACTCCAGGGAACATGATATTTAATATAAAATTTTTGTGTACATATTATTGAAATAATTTTTATATTTAAATTAATATTTCCATGTTTTTATAAATATCCTTGCATTTATATTTTGCTTGTACTCACTGAAATGCATTTAAAAAATTGTATATCTTATTGTACATTTGTTGTTGATATTCTTAAATTCAAGCCCATGACCAGCAATTTATCAAAAATTTGATAATACTTGAAAGGTAACTTGTCCAACTTCGCAGGTTTTGCGATAGCAAGGGCCCTGCTGTCGGACGACTCTTGCGGAGGGGGGAAATTGTGATATTTTAATTCTTTAACTTTCCTAAATAATCTTAACGATACCTCATTTTAAATACTTCTACTTTCATCATAATTTACGCACTACAACTTTCTTTTCAAATCATGAGTTTCTGAAGGGGAAATTCCCTTTCCTGGGTACTTAAGCGCTCTGCGCATTCATTTCTGCCCTTTTTCACGCCAGCATGTAAGCTTTCAACAACAACGCGCCGCTCGGGTGTAAACTTCTGAATACCGGTCATGGAGCTACGTAAAAATTAAATACTTTACCTATGAAGAAATAACGCCTGATGCCTCAATAAAAGAAGATTTAAGCAAAAATGGTCTCTTCTATGATCAAAATGATCTGCCTTTCACCTTTTTAAAGTCTGATCTTATACATATATATATATATATATTAGGGTGTCCTAAGATACAAGGTTTTTTTTTTTGCAAAATCGAATACGCATACCCTCTATTTATTTCTCTATTTCACCTCAGTAACATAAATAAAACGTATTATTGCAATAAGATAACGGTAACCCGTGCCGACATTAGGTCAAACTTGAACGTGAAATCTTGTAAGGGGAAATACTATGGGAAGATCGTAAAATATATGTTTCTTTGGTACATAAGACACCAATTTATTGAAAGCAGATATTTACTACCATATTACAGTAAAAGAAACATTACTATTCATATTTTCGTTTCAATATTTGTTTTTTTCAGTCAGGATAGATCTTCATGTGTTCTTGTATGCAACGTAACAAAAATTGTTTTTGTTCGTCCTCAACCATTATTAAACCATGAAAGTCCTGCATAATTTTTCTGCCCTTTCAACTGTATCGTTCACTACTCTAAGCATTGAGACCGTCTTTTTAGCGTCTAAAAACGAAGCGTCATTCGCCCATGAAAAGGGGCTCTCGTTGAGAAAACTATCATCAATTTTGAGTCTAGAAAACAATTACTGGCTTTTGACTGACATGAACTCACTGATACTTTTGTCTGTAAAAAATCAGGTAACAATTGCGTGATATAAATAATTAACTAAATAAACAACTACACAAACAATGTATCAAATTAACCATACAATGACCACAAAGTTCTTCCTTCTATGGAATGTATCTTTGCTCATGGGTGGAGAAATTTTCTCTATGTAAATTTGCCACCATTTTTAATTTTGTTTTTTCGTCCACATCATCATCAAAAACTGCTAAGACTGCTATTTCGTCAGTCAAATACCATAAATGCTGGCTAAATTTCTGTAAAGCAGCTTTCTAGATACTTTCATTCACATTTTCGTAAGCTTTCAAAGATTTCAAAAAGCACAAATCTTTGTAGGGTGCTTTAACTGCCGAAATAAATTGAAACCATGGTTTAACACAGATTGTCACGATAAACAAGCAGACGTGTAACAGTACTTCCTTATCCTTGGTGTTTAATTTCAGCTGAGAACTAAATAACGATAGTTTTAGGGAGTAAATCCCTTGGGCCATCCATCTAGCTTGGTGTATGGCACCCGGAGCTCTGATTTTAAATTTTTTTATGCATTTCGACCTAAAAATACGATACAAAGTTCGATCAACTCTCGATAGTCATCTCTGACCATAACATTTTTAAATTCAGCGCGGTAAAAGTCAAACAAATTTTCAAGTTCGGGTACGGATAGGAACAATTCGATTGTTTCTCTATAGCACTGTATTTTAGTGAGATCGATGTCTTTCCAATTATCTTTGATCTTTTTAAAGAGTGGAATATCGGGGCTCGTTGTTTCTTTAATTTTCACTTCGAATACGGCCTTTAATACCAGTTCGTATACATGATGGCGGCAAGCGAAAAAAAGCATTTCCCTGCAAAATGTTTGTTCGAGGAGCGCACAAGCGTCATTAAAACGACCTGTATTCGAAGCCTTAGTATCACAACAGAGAATTGGGACGTTGTCTTTGAGATTCCAATCTAAGATCGCCTTCCAAAAAGCCTGCGTATGCTCTTTGCCTGTAGAATTATCCAGTCTCGGCACAGCAATGAGTTGTTCTTTAAGTCCATATGAAATAACTATAGGCAAACGTTCTTCTTTCGATTTTCGAGCACTCAAAACAGGCAACAGTTTGCCTTCCGAATGTAAGGTCACTACATCCGCTACCTTGTTTTGGAAATCAATTTTTATGTTTTCCGCGCGTTCCTACCGTTTTTCTGTTCGGATTCTTAGAATTGAAGATTTCCTTAACGGAAATTCGTCAGTGTTACATCCAAGTGCATCAATAGTAGCTTCAAGAAAAAACACAAAATATCGCATACTTAACTGACACCTGTCTAATGCAACAACTAACTTTGGGGTAATAAAATCTTTCCTCATTATTGATTTACTTGTCCCAGGTTCTGAGCTTTCGATCAGTGTTGGGAAATCTTCTGAATTCATATTTTCACTAGAATTCGAAGAGGAATCTTCTTGCAATGGTTCGTATGACACCGAGAATGTTGAAGCGGAAACATTTGAATCGCCGATTTTCTTCTCTGATACCTTGAAGTCCGACCTTTCCTCTTTGCTGGTCAGTTTTTTTATCCACTCCACCCCAGTGACCGGGTCGGCCAGGCTCTCTTTGGAGCTGTAAGGACATCTTATCTTCCTCTATTTTCATTAACTGACGTGCATAAGCGTGTGCAATGTCGAAGAAATTGTCTAAATTACTTACAAACTCTTTTAATTTCTTTTGCATTTTTTGTATGTCTATCCAAACTTGATACACGTTAACAGGTTTCCTCACACAATTTGGTAGATATGCGTGCCTTTTCCTAAAAGAAAATACATTCACGAATAACGAGATTTGCACTTTCATTAACAGTTAAATTCCTTTCTCGAATATTGTAGAACAAAACTGAGGGAACTTGTCCATTAGAGGGAAGTTTTTAACCCGTTATTTGATGTTTTATGTCTCGTATTAAAAATATCACTTTTTTAGAACCACGCAATTCCACTGCCATGTTCTGTTCACTGATTAAAAATTATGCAAACACTTACTACCACAACACTTTACCATTTCCAGCTGCTTTGTGCTCAACAAGAGATACGTGTCAGGCTGATACGTACCAGCGTTCGCTGTCTTAAGTACACAAGTACTGATTGACACTACAAGTCGGCACGGGTTGCTGTGGTTCAAATTACATGAAACTTTATTTATAATTATTTTGACATAAAAGGAAAAAATAAGAGGGTATGCGAAAAAAACAAACGACCTTCATTTTTTGGGACACCCTAATATATATATATATATATATATATATATATATATATATGTGATATTTTAATTTTTTAAATTCTTTAATTCTTAAATCACTTTTAACGACACCTCATTTTAATCACTTCTACTTCTATCGTAATAAGCGCATTACAACTTTCTTTTCGAGTCTCTTGTCTTTTCCGGGGAAATTCCCTTTTCTGGGTACTTAAACTTTGTGCGCATTCCTATCTGCCATTTTTTCACGTCAGCATGTAACGAATAACAACAGCGCGCCTCCTCGCACGTTACCTTTTCCAATCTGGTCATTGATACTCGTATAATATAATTATTTTAACTATTAAAAAGTAACATACTATTGTTTACGATGGAATAAATGAAGATTTAACAACTGCTGTCTCTTCCTTGACATGGATTACTTCACTTTTAAAACCTGATGTTACAGATGTCGCCAGGAAATATGGCCTTTCGGTGGGAACATAACAATGGATTTCGAGCTCATTCGTGCCATATAAAAGCATGCAAGTACTAAAAATTTAGAATTGCGGCTACGTTATCTTCTAAAGTATTCTTTCTGCAAAACGATTTCTTCAAGCAAACATCGATAGAAATGTGGAAACCCCGTAGATCAATGAAAAAATCATCTCACCACACCCTGATCATTACTCGTCGCTTACTTCGATGATAAATTCATGTGCAACTCAACCACCTTCAAGTTATTTCAATGCTGTCAGCTTCAAGTATTTAATTCATCTACTGCACCATGTATTCAAGTTCTTTTTTTTCAAGTGTTGTCTTTTAAGTGTGTTCTGCAATAATTTCACGCCAAATGTGTCAGCGTTTCGGTATCACTGTGTATTAAATTTTCCCAAATGCTTCAACCAAAATAGCGAAATTATATATTTCTTTAATAAATAAAGTGCACAAAGAAGCAGCAGCTGGGAGGGGGGAATAATAACGAAGGATCATGATCTTTTCCTAAATTTATTTTTGTGTTCCTATATTTTTATTTTGAAAAGTGAAATTGCTTTGACATAATAATTCTTAAAAAGTATTTGAAAAGTTAGTTTTGTTTTGGTTGTGATATTAAATATAATACCGATCAGTATATTTTTCGTAAATTTTGAAATATATTCTATTGACATATTAATTTGAATTTATTTAGTATCATTATATTTTTTGAGTGTGTTGTTTATGTTTTATATCTAATTATTTCTGAATTTTGGTATTTGCATTTTCATAAAATTATTCTGAAAATTAGTATTATTATTCTATGTATTTAATTGCAATATTAAAGTAAATAGTTTAACATGTACTTATTTTAAAATTCCCTTATATTTAAATTTGTTTTCCCTAAATTGTATTAAATTTTTCCTGCATGAATTTAAGATCTGGTAAAATAGTTAAAATGGATGAAAAAACTGATAATAAACCAGAGCAATCTGGTACTGTAATGCAGGCAACTAATTCTATCGCTATCATTCCTTTTGATCCCAACAGCTCAATGAATGTAGATGCTTGGCTTAAATACTTCAATGATAAATGCCAGGAGCATAATTTAGATGATAAATGGAAATTAAGCAATATAACAACATACTTAAAAAACAGTTCCTTAAATGAATATGTAAATTCCTACGATACAGTTAAAACTTGGAAGGAATTCATTTCCTTTTTAACTGAAAGATACATCTCCCGTAACCTAGTCAATTTCAGTGATTTCACTTTGAAATCATTCAAAGAAGGCGATGATGTAACTCTATATTTTCAAGAAAAACCAAAAATAGGCAGGCAATTAAATTTATCTACAAATATGATTCTTGAAGGACTTTCGGATGGTTTGCCAGTTAATCTAAGACAACTTCTTGCCATAAATTCCCCTAACAATCCTACAAAATGGCTCATAACGGCCACAAAATTAATCAAAATTCAAAAATCGGATGTAAATCAAATCAACCCTAGCCATTCTGCAACCCAAAATTTAAAAACAAACTCTGTTAACGGTAACCAATGGCAGCCAAGAAATTTTAGGCCCCATAATTTTACACCCAGACAAAATTTTAGGCCAAATAACTTTCAACCAAATTCTCTTCCCTGGCAAAATTTCAGACAAAATAACTATTACCAAACTCCTCCCCCTAGGCAAAATTTCAGACCTTTTAGTAATGCTAACGCCTATTTCCAAGACAAATTGCCACCTTCACCATGCTGGCTTTGCACAAAACAAGGCATTGCCAATGCTTATCATTGGGTATAAACTTGCCCATTTGGATTTTCTGCAGGACAATTACCATCTCCCAATCCTGCTCCACCTATATTTGACCCTCCAAAGGAGGAAAATCAACAATGACAATTACCTACAGTATCCGGATACTACAAACGAAACCCGTTGCCATGTGTTCTAGACACTGGTTCAACTATCTCTTTAATCCCACGTGATTTAGTGACAAAAACAATTTAAAAATGACAAATGTTCAAGGTATAGTTGTGCAGCAAACCCGGGGTACAATTAGCTTTACTAAAACATGCACTTTTTCATTAGAAATTGGTACCATAAACAAAACTGTGACTATGTATGTTCTATATCATACTTTAACTTATATAATCCTAGGAATGCCAGAATTGGCAACATATGACATAACTATGGACTGCAGACAACAAAAAATATTTCAGAATGGAAAAAACTTAAATAAAAGTCAAAATGATAAAAATCATTCAAATGATAAAAACAAACAAAACATTTCTTTACATATTTCTGAATGTAAACAAATAAACCCCCATTGTTCTCAGACCACTGAAGATCAGGTTAACCTTCCTCAGTCTCTCACAGAGAATAAATGTGAGCTAAGAAAAGAAGTAAAAGATATAATTAAAAATTTTGATTCAGTTTTTTCAAAGGACAAGTATGATGTTGGTACACTCAGAGTTGAACCACAGAGAATTGTGCTTAATTCTGACTTACCAATTAGTCTGAGACCTTATCGTACTTCTCCTGTTGAGGAAAAGTAATTAAAGAGTCAGGTTGAGAAATCGTTGCACGCTGGTTTAATTAAGAAAAGTAATAGTCCCTATTCATCTCCTGTAACTTTAGCTTTTAAGCGCGATGAAGGTAAAAAGACTCGATTATGCATAGATTTCAGGAAATTAAATGCTCTATGCAAATCAGACTCTGAACCCTTACCCCTCATGGATAGTCTACTAGATAAATTATCAAAAGCAAAAATGTTTTCCTTAATTCCTAAAAATATTTTCCTTCTCTTAATTTAAGGATTAATGCACACCGCTCCGATATTAAACTGTATAAAAACACGGAAAAATTTAACATAGAATTTAACCATTTCCATAAACACGATTTTATTAAAATCTCAATTTATATTTTTGACATTATCCCATATAAATGAAGTAGATTAGAAAAAGAAAAGTTCTACATGCTAAAACTAAAAACTATTGCTAAATATGGACTAAACGATATTTTCCAAAATGCAATGATCAATATCAAAAAGTGCAATAAATCTCAACTTTTTAGCACTTGCTGAAGCAATAACAAAAGAGGTTGTAGGGGTAGTGGAAAAAATAGAAAGGATTTAAATGAATTATCTAATGGAGATATTTATAAGCTAATATAACAAGAACTAAAAGGAATTGAAGATGATTTTAATAAGAACTCTAACTGCATACAGGTAAAAAACTTCATTTTCTCTACTAAACACAAATTCTGCAAGATTGTCAAAAATATTCTGAATGACTACAAAACATATAATCAACACTTCCAACTTCTTCTAATTGATTTTTATAAAGAAATAATTGCCAAATTGCAGTACAAGCATCCAGAAAAAGCAATATTTTTCATGACTATGAACTTTAAAAATCCAATTTGGGAATAATTTAAATTCAATGTAGCACTCCAAGAATTTACGGATCTTTTTCCAATCAAAAATATCGAAGTTAATAAATGCTTTACATATGACAGAAATATCGGTAGAAGGATCTTCAACTACAATTCCTTTTGTAAAGAGGTTAGGACAAATAGAAATAACATTCAATGCCTTTGCAAAAGAGAAGAATGTAATAAATACATAGATCCCTTCTCCATAAACCCATTTTAACCGGTAACCTATACAGTATTGACAATAAGGAACTAAGGGAACTATGATCAAAGGTACAAAATTCTGTCCTATTTTAAAGATATCCATTAATAACATTTTCAAAAGTTTTCTTAATGATTTGAATAACTTTTGCTTTAAACTTGCCATCAAATTCGATATAACAGTGCAATACTTAACAAAATGGAAATGGTCAATATATTTCAAGTTTAAACAGTTCATAAAAAAACAATTACAAAAAGACAATTCTAATTATGAAAAATATGACTACCGAAATAACAAGAATAATATCAAAGCTCTGCAAGAATAATTCATCATAACCTCTGTTGATAAAGCGACCGGCAACTTTGCAATTATCTGCAAAAAATTCTATCTCGAAATTTTATTTCTATGATCTTAAACATCTTTTCAAAATCCCACTAACTTTCTGGGAAGATCTCATCAACTACTGTATATTAAATAACTTTATCTTTAACGGAGAAAATATTTTCCAACAAATAAAAGGCATCCTAAAAGGAACAAATATCTCATCCTTTCTTGCTACCCTCTTCCTTCATTTCTTCGAATAGATTTCGTTTTAAATCTCCACTCTGCCTTCAGATTAATTGAAGATCTATTAATAATTTTGAATTTTTAAGACTTCATCTCTATTAGCAATACCATCTGCTCACAAGAACTCAAACTAATTAAAACCAGAAACAATCACTCTCCAGCGACATTTCTTGATTTATACTTAGACTACAAAACGTCTTAAACATTGACATTTACGACAAGAGAAACGAAATCAAATTTAATTTTAATAAACTAATTTTTTCGAACTCTAATATCTCATATACAATCTACAAAAACACAATTATCAATCAACTTATAAGAATCATCAAAATTTGCAATAACACTAATTGTGCCAAAAAACAAATCATGAACTCATGCACTTAAGAAATACACTCAACATTAATAAAATTCCCTCCTCACTTTGCGAACCTCTGATTGATGAATTTAAGATGTAAGTAAAGGATTGCTTATCTGAGCGATGTCAACACTCATGGCCTTAGGGATACTCAGGTCGATAGGTCTGATATTTTACCTCGAAAACTCATCTTTTAGACATTTTTCATCCGTTTTTCTATATTTTACTGATTTCTCTACGCTTTCTATCGTTATCGATTTTCTATTTAATGAACATCGCTCCCAACACACTACACTTCCCTGGCAACAACCAAATTTGAGCGCGAAAACTGTTACTTGATACTCTGTTCACACCCCTTCAACGCCAGTCTGCACCGGTTTCCCTCCGAAAACACTGCCACATCAACATCCATCCCTCTGGTATGTAAAATTTATTCTTACTTTGCTCTAATGTTATATCACATTGTACTTTTGGTTTTAACTATTCAAAACTCCTCTCTCTGTTTTTGGTTTGACATTAGGGATGACAATCAGTGTTTTGACCTTGTAGTGTTTTTGAGCGTGTAATATAATTAAATAAGTAATTCCATGATCAGAAGGTAAACGTCCATCTTTATTCGCCGCTCACTTCGTTCTACTTATCTACCAAACTGTTGCCAGACACTACAAAGTCAATCGATATAAAAATAGATTTTCGATCTGTTGCCAGATACTACAGAGTATCCCCCAGTGACAGAGGATAATACGATGGAACGACACAAAAAAACAACATATGCTTTAAAAACACACAATCGTAAATGAAAATGAAGAGACAGGAGAGAGAAAAATTAAGTTATGTAAGTAGTCAGTTTTTTTGGGAAATGTACACGTCTTCCTGATCTTGTGACATATGTTGGAGGTTCGTCGTTTATGGATGTATGAACATCAGTACTTTTTAAGTTTTTGATCACTGGAGGTGGAGATAACACAGTTTCCGGGAGAAGATGTGCCGGTTTGACACGGTCCAGGGAAACTGTAGTTTTTCGACCATTAATGTCAACGGTGATTGTTTTATCTGTTCTGCACAACACTTTATGAGGACCAGTATAAGGTTGACGTAATGGCGGCTGCACACGATCTACTCTTAAGAAGATATGAGATGAAGATTTCAGTGAAGGATGGATGTAGAATCGATCGGTGCAGTGAGCGGATGTTGCGACAGGATTTAGCTGTTGCTTTCTATGACGAAGATCAGTTATGAATTCAATATCACAAGGAGGAATGTCTGATACATCGATCATGTCACAAGGAAGACGTAGGGTTGTACCGTACTCAAGTTCCGAACAAGAAGATTGCAAATCTTCTTTCACGGCTGTTCGGATGCCTAGAAGGATTACGGGGATTAACTCCGACCATCTATCATTTTCATGTGCTTTAATTGTCGATTTTAAATGATGATGAAAACGTTCGACAATCCTATTTGAAATCGGATGGTAGGGAGTTGTTCTGATCTTTTGAGTACCCAGCATGCGAGTAAATTCAACAAACAATGATGGACGCAACTGGGATCTTTGATCAAAAGTTATTACAAACGTTCATCCAAACGGAGACGTCCAAGTATCAAAAATTGTCCGGTAAATAGTTTTTGCTCTGATATCTGAGATAGGTATTGCTTCTGGCCATCTGGAGAAACGGTCAATTATCGTAAGAAGATAATTATGACTTTCAGAGGGTGGCAAAGGACCTACAATATCGATATGGATGTGTATGAATCAGGAGTCGGGAAGAGAGAATGTGCCAGGGGCGTGTTAGTGTGCCTCTAGATTTTTTATCTTTCACATGATTCACAACACCAGACCCATTATTTTATTTGGTATTTCATACTTGGTCATACGTATCTAGCACTAATAAGTTTGGTTGAAGCTGCTATTCCAGGATGCGCAAGATTATGTAGATGATCAAATATGAGTTTTCGAAAGGAAGTAGGAACAAAAGGACGTGAAACTCCAGTTGAGGTATCGCAAAGCAAATTGCACAAAACGGCAGTACATACTGCCGTTTTGTGGATATCTTCTGGGTGAATGGGAATTTGATGATAGGCTTTTATTAGATCGATTCGACTGAAAATTTTTGATCCATGTAATTCGGCAGTAAAATCAGCGATACAAGGAATGGAGTATTTATCTTTTAATGTTTGAGAATTTAAAGCTCTATAATCCCTCTAATGTTTGAGAATTTAAAGCTCTATAATTTGTTTTTGTATCTCTAAGGCATTTGTTGCGGAGATCTGGTACCAATTCAAAATAATGGAGGAAATCCGCTCCAAGAATAGGTATACTTACGTCGGCAATCAGAAAAGTCCATAAAAAGTCTCTTCTTAAATTGAAATTCAAGGATAATGCTTTCTGTCCATATACGTTAATAGTAGAAGAATTTGCAGCGAAAAGGGTTTGTTGCGAAGAGTTTCTTTTTTGATAGGTATTAGCAGGGATTAAAGACACGTCAGAACCGGTGTCGACCAGAAAGGAGATATTTGATATCCGGTCTCGAATGAACAGGCGACGTGATGTCTGCGGCAAAGAACACGTCGCGTCTATTCTTCGCCGTTTCCGTTTCCCTGAAAATTACAAGGCGAAATGCATTTTTCAGGTTTGTAGTTTTTTCCGAAACAACGATGATACCAGCAAACAGACGAATTTCGATTTTGACTGTTCCCTTTCGATCTTTGGTTACTTCTGTTTCTGCGAAAAGGAGAACGACTACGAGAAAACTCGAGCTTATCAATTCGTGCATTCAATTTTTCTATTTCGCAAAGTAGTTTTTCCTCCATGGAGTTCGAATTGTTCTTATTTACAGCATGAATTTCCATAGGAACAGATGTAACTTCTAAAATCCTATCTGAAATTTCAGCTGCTTTATCTAATGTTACGTCTGTAACAGCTGTTGAGATAGTTTGTACTGATGTTGGCAAACGCTGTAAAAAAATTCTAACCTAAATGTTTCTGGGACCTTCAAAGTTTCTGCACGACGTTTCATATTTCTTAACAACTCGGAAGGTTTTCTAGTACCTAGCTCTTCACCCGATAGAAACTGACGAATCTCCTGATGTGAAGATTCACCTGACCTATTTATAAGTTCCGTTTTAAGATGAGTATAAGGATCTGTGGCATCAGGATTCATCAAAATATCGCGCACAAGCGACGCAACCTCTGGAGGTAAATGGGAAACAACATAGTTAAATTTAGTCACAGATTCTGTAATAGGTTTTGGAACAGCTAATTTAAACGTGCTTTCGCACATAATAAACCAGAGAGCAGGATCCGATCTATTGTAGACAGGTATTTGAACTGCACCTACCTAAGACATTGTGCAAGAAATCCTTTAAATTCAGGAGAGCAGACAGACAGTGCGACGAATTCACAAAAAGAATTAATCCGAAAACGAAAGCATATCCAGAAACGGAAACGTTTAGATGCTTACGAATTCTTCACGAACAACAGTCCAAATGTGCATCATTATAGTCGAAAATATCACGTCCAGGTTACCACTGTAGTGTTTTTGAGCGTGTAATATAATTAAATAAGTAATTCCATGATCAGAAGGTAAACATTCATCTTTATTCGCCGCTCACTTCGTTCTACTTATCTACCAAACTGTTGCCAGACACTACAAAGTCAATCGATATAAAAATAGTTTTTCGATCTGTTGCCAGATACTACAGCCTTATTTAGAAGTTTGTAAAGTGAGGGGGAATCTTATTAATGTTGAGGCCATTTCTTAAGTGCATTATTCGCTCTTTGGCCGAATTAGTGTTATTGCAAATTTTGTTGATTCTTATAAGTTGATTGATAATCGCGTTTTTGTAGATTTTATATGAGATATCAGAGTTCCAAAAAATAAGTTCATTGACATTAAATTTGAATTCGTTTCTTTTGTTGTGAATGACAATTTTTAAGTCGTTTTGTGGTCTAAGCATAAATCAAGAAAAATCGCTGGTCATTGATTGTTGCTGGTTTTAATTAGTTTGAGTTCTTTGGAGTAGATTGTATTGCTAATAGAGATGAAGTCTAAAAAATTAAAAATTATTAATAGATCTTCAATAAATCGGAAGGCAGAGTGGAGTTTAAAACGAAATTTCTTTGGAAGAAATGAAGAAAGAGGTTGGTTAGTAAAGATGAGAAATTTGTTTCTTCTGGGATCCCTTTTATTTGTTGGAAAATATTTTCTCCGTTAAAGATAAAGTTATTGAATATGCAGAAGTCGTTGAGGTCTTCCCATTAAGTTAGTGGGATTTTGAAAAGATTTTTAAGGTCATAGTAATAGTTAATTAACCTAATAATAATAACCTCTTGCAATTTATTTATTGGAATACTTGTGAAAAGATCTTGAAAGTCGTAGGTTTCTATTGTATCAATTTTGTTAGTATTAAGAAATTCAATTACTTTGTTATTGTTTTTGATAATCTATGTAAAATTTTCTTGCTCAATATGTTTTAGGATGATATTAAGATGTTTTGAAAAAATGGTTCCAGGTTTGTTCAAGGTGTTAGTGCCGCAGGTGATATATCTGAATTTAATTGGCTGTCTAGGAAATTTTGGATAGCTAACAACATATGGTAGATTATTATTTGCGTTATGGCATTTAAATTTTTTTGTTAAGAGCTGAAATTGTTTTCTTAATGGTGATAATATATTTTTTATGAAGTTTAAAATTTTCTGATGATTTTAATTCCTTGTCTAAAATTTCGAGATAGAATTTTTTGCAGATAATTGCAAAGTTGCCGGTCGCTTTGTCAATGCGGGTTATGATGAATTGTTCTTGCAGAGCTTTGATATTATCTTTGATATTTCGATAGTCATATTTTTCGTAATTAGGATTTTTCTTTTTTGTATTTGTTTTTATGAACTGTTTAAAGTTGAAGTATATTGACCATTTCCTTTCGGTGAAGAACTGCACTGGTATATCGATTTTGGCGGCAAGTTTTATATGTATATAATAACAACACATTTATTCTTAAGCAAAACAACAAACACATCAACAATTTTAATAATTTTAACTGATTACATATCTAAATTCAAATTTTCCAATAATCAAAATTATTAAATTAATGCCAAAAGTACCTATAGAAAGTTTTTGAACATATCAAATTATTTCTGTTAATTTTAGACCAAATTAATAATTGAGAAAGGCAATCCAATATGGAGTTTTCAACAATTTGAGTGATCAGCTCGACTTTGAAAGTGCTTGTAATTTTAAAATCTTGATTTTATTTGCGTAAAACCATCAATCAGATCAGTTGTTGAAAACACAGAGTAAATTATCCTAAATATGCAGAAGAAAGAGGGAAAAGAGTCTTAACCCTAAATTATATACCATCAGAAAGATATCTAACAATTATTAACAAAAATAATATATTGCACATTATTCTAAATTGCACTAAATCAATTAATTCTACATCTATGATACAAATATATTAACAATGAATTAGTGAATGAAAGTGAGAGAAATTCATTTTACCGTCATCAGTATATTGTGGTGACGTGGCCCATTGTGACCGGGGTTTGATCAAGGATCAACAGACTTAAAGAATTTACAGAATTTCAGCATTTTAAATTTAATGAAAATCTTGATTAAATTTCTCTATATTACAAATTTATGTACATTTGGTATATGCATATTGCAAGAACAAAGATAAACCAAGTCCGGGATATAAATCGCGAGAGTCAATGAACAATTCGTAACTTGACTTCGTCGAAGTAACTAACAGTGAGAATACTCTGAGATGCAACTCTATCTTAAAGTTCGGTGAAATATGAGAGTTCAGCAGTCTATGGTAACTCAGGGCGAGTTATGGAAAGCACTAAGGGTCGGTATAAAATATCGAGGTTGGCAAACTCTCGATAATATGAAACGGTCCACTACAGGGACACTTTCCAGGCGAGATGCTTCGGTTAACAGATATTCAAGGTGAGTTTGAGAAATACCGAAAGTCGGTATAAGATATCGAGGTTGAACGAACGCCCGATAAAATGCAAACGATCCACCATAGGTACTCTTTCCAGCCGAGATGCTTTCGACTAACAGATATTCAAGATGACATAAGAAAGTCGGCATAAGATATCGAGGTTGAACGAAAGCTCGATAAAATGCTAACGGTCTACAACAGGGACTCCTTCCAGCCGAGATGCTTCGGCTAACAGGGGATCAAAGCGCCCGTTTTGTCTCAGTTCCGATTTCGGATCTTCAAATCAACACAACGGAGATTGCTCTCCACCTGTTTACTTTTCATCTCCTCTCTTTTTCTTTTTCGTCCCTTTTAAACACCTTACCTTCCAAGGCCAGGGGAGTGGTTGATGAATTACCTCTTGGTGATTCGTCCACAAGTTGGACAAATTACCCAACCGTAGTCGTGTGCCTTCCACCATGGTGTTGATTGGATGTGTTCAATCTTAACCGGAGGTCTTTGTCGGCTTACACGCGGGTGGTCTGCCAAAGAAACCGCACTTCGCTGGACCTTGTAGGCTTTCATAAGGTCGGCAGGTTTTTCAACCAATTACGCCCATCTTGTGTCGTTACCTCGAGGACTTCGTGGGAAAGAGAGGAAACATCACAAAATCAATCCGCTATAAGCCACTCTTAAAGTTTCAAGACATAGTCCGCTTAAAATATAATCATATTTTTGAAAATTAATAATGGGTCTTAAATTTTATTAAAATGTCATATATAAGTTAAATTTCTAGAGAATAATTTACAAATGTAATTTTTTTTAAAACTTGCTAAAAATTTTAATTATTTATATTTAACGATTTTAGAGAAACTATATTAAAAAAATTGTTGGCGCCATCTATATTAAGGAAATTCAATTATTTCAAACTAACTACAATATACCAATTAAAATTGTAAAAGTAATCCCAGCAGTTAAATTCTTAGAAACACATCTATAATAGAAAAAAATATTTTTTTTTACCCAAATAAATATATATTTTATTCTAAGTAACCTAAGTATCTCCTATCAATATTTGAAAATAAAAACGTTTCGGGATTCCAAACAATATAGCACTCTCAAAAAATGTGTAATGTTTTTAATTATATTTTTGTTATCTATAACTATTCTATTAATTCTAATTATAAAGTTAATTACTAAGTATCTAAAAATAAACTTGCTAAGATTACTATTACAGAATGGAAATCTATTAATATATATATAGTTAAATATCTCTAACAATCAAAATACATGTCACATTTTCAAAATATACATATATTAATTTAAAAGTTAAAATTAAAATCAAATTACCTTATCAATAATCATGCAAATAGAAATACAAAAGATAGCTTGATAATGTACTATTACTACAATGAAAAAGACAACCCAGCATTGGAATTCCAACAATCAAATGCCAATCGGTTTGGGGAACCGATATTTTTCGCATTATTATAGATCTGTGGGGCCAAACCTCTGAGAAAGCCAATTGTTGGAAAAACAAAAAAGTAGGGGAATAAATCTACTAAATCCTTCAAGATTAGAAACGAGAAAATATATAAATTAAAGCATGCCAATTCAATAGTCTTAATTACTGTTATGACTTGAGCGTTATCCTAGAGACAGTTCCGCATTTGGAGTGAAAATATTATTTCTAAATAAGCTATTAATACTATAATAAACATCATTAAAAAGTAATTTTAAATTTAAATTTAAGCTTTTATAATAATATATATTATTTTGGAAATGTGCATAAAAATAAAAATGAATGTATGATGCAATCTTATTCTTAATTTAGTAGCGCCATCTACCTATTAAGTGAAATACTAATATCTATGGGAATTCCATTATATATGATCACATCAAAAATAACTCTAAAAGATTATTAATTTAATGGTAATGAATATTAATTATTTAATATTTCTTATTAACATAAGCGTACATGAAATTTATAGTATACTTATACGTACCTCATAGCATTTTCAAGAAATGTATCTATATATGACTGCTGTTTATATCTGTTTGTGACTAAAATAGTGCTTCTATGAATATAATTCAAGACTATATTTCTATCAATTTGACGAATGACGTTGCTATTCCAAAAAGGTAGCTTGTTTATATTGAATTGAAAAGTGTTTCTTTTATCATAAATCTCAGTGCTTAATTTATTATCAACTATTTTAAATTCAAGATCTAGAAAATCAACTGAAGAAAAACCTTAATTAGTTTTTAGTAATATCAAATACTCTGGATGAAAGTCAATATGTGGTGTGTAGTCTTCTACTGTTGAACATATTAATAAATCATCAATATACCTATATATGATATAAGAATTATTGTAAATATATTCTTTTTTATAAAAGTGTAAATATAAATTAGCTAGAGCATTACTTGCTGGTCCACCTTGTGGAATTCCTTTAATTTGTTGGTCTAATTTATTGTCAAAGCTAATATAATTTTCTTTTAATATAACTTCTATTAAAGTTTTATATTTTTTAATATTAATCATTTTATTTATGTTAAAGTCTTCATCAATCTGTAATAAAATTTTCATCATATCTTTAATATCTGTACAATTGAATAAATCTTGAAAATCAAAAGTAAGCACTAAATAAACATTAATGTCTTTATTGACTTTATAATTTCATAGCTGTTATTAATAATAACTGTATTATTTTGTACTTTTATGTGTTTTATTATCTCTTGCAGGTATTTTTGTAAAGTTTTACCTGTTTTCTTTATATAACTATAACTCGCATTCGTTACACTTCTAAATTTGATAGGATTTTTATGAAATTTTGGTGTAAGAAAAATATGGGGATAGTTCACTTTCTCACTATAAATATTTGATTTTTTATGAAAAGCTTTAATTCTTTTATCTGTTTCTTTAAAAAAAATTGAATTTAGTACTAAAATTAGTTTCATTATATGCCTCATTATTTAGAATATGTTCTTTATGCACTTTGCAATAATAATACTTACAAATGATAGCATAATTGTTAGGTACTTTGTCAACATAAACTATAACAAATTCTTTCTGTGGATCTTCTATGTGTGTTTTTATATCCTGGTATCTTGTTTCATCGTTTGTTTTAAAGTTGCGTCTGTACAAATCATTCAGAACCTTATGTTTATACTCCTTAAAAGCTTCTAGAGGCATACTATATTTTATTGCTATTTTCAAGATAAATGTCTCTATGTCTTTTTTTAAATTGTGTTTTAATACTTCCATAACTATTGGATATTATCATTCTATGTTTTGTTCCCTTTTTCATTATTTCTCTTGATATAATATTATTTACTATATTTAAGTCATTTGTAATTACATGTCCATGCTTTTTATCTAAAAAATTGTTGTATTTTTTACATATGCAATTGCCAATATTACTACTTTCTTTAATTTTATTGTAGTTAAATATCAATCTTAGAAGTTGTTTATTATATTTAAAAGCTCCTTTGATTTTTATATTCTTAATAGGAAAATGCGCATTATATTTATCCAAAATGTCTGAAAAGTTACAATTATCAAAGGTTTTATTCATAAATAAGAATGTACAATACTTTATGTCCTTATTCTTATTATTGACTCTAGACAATTTTAAATTTTTAAAGATAAATTTGTAAATATCACTAATAATGTCCCAGGCATGAGTATATGGTAAATTGTTATCAAATAATTCTCTAATAACTTTAAGTTCCTTTTTATTCAGTCCAAACATGCATCGCTTTTAAATTTAAAATCATTGTCAAATTTTAAACTCAATTCAGAAATATATTTTTTTATTTCTGCAAAACTTCTGATTTCTCTCTTTTTCTTAGCTGTTTTATTCTTCGAGTGTATATATACTACTTTATTAGGTTCTCTATAAATATACTGTAAACTATTATTTTTGATTATTTGCATTACATTTTTATTGAAGTAACTAATATTAAGTCCATAAGGATAAATTGTATTATATTAGTGCATAAAATATTTTGCCCGTCATAATCTACTTTTAATATCCTTATATATAAAACGCTTATGTGGACGCAAAATCGGGCCAAATTTGATAATCGCCAATTTGCAACAGCTCGCAAGTTTACAGGATTGTTTACGTTTGAATCAGCGGAACTCTACAATAGGTTTGAAGTCTGAAGCAATGAAATTTTTTTTCAGTTAGATTGTTTGAATTAAATAAGTTTCAGTCGTACAGTTTGGATTATACAGATGAATGAATGTGTGCTTAATACTGAATGTCATTTTCTGCTAAAAGTTTCTGAAAAATTGCTTTTTTCATCTCTCGACAGCTCAAATGTTCTGAGTTCCATTTATCCAGATAAAAATAGTGTACCTTACTGTACTTAATAATAATTGGAGGGAGTGTGTTTGCATGTGCAGAGGCAACATTTCGATTAAAAAAGTGCATGTTTAAGATTTTGAAGGAAAGAACGATGTTTGAAAATTTCGAAAAAGGCTATCTAATCAATTTTAAAATACTAAGGGTAAATAATTATTATGGGTTTTAATTTTGAATAGTTAATATGAACATGTTTCAAGCCACTATTTTTTTAAACTGTCCTTTTTTAGCTAAAAGGTTGCAAGATCGGTTGCATCATTCTACGACAAGAGACGATCAAGAATTTTCTGAGTAAGGCTAAAAGTAAGTAATTATTATGTATTTTAATTTTGAATAGTTAATATGAACATGTTTCACGCCATTATTTTCTTAAAACTGTTCTTTTTTAGCTAAAAGGCTGCAAGATGGGTTACATCATTCTAAGACAACTGGAATTTTCTGAGATTTAAAACACAAATGACTGCACTGAGAAAGATATTATATCTGTCTTGACTAAATAATAATTGGATTAAGTATGTATACAAGTCGGGAAGATTTTCTCATTAACATTTCATTAAAAAGAGTGCATATTAAGAATTTTGGTAAAAAAAGCAACAATTTTGTAAATTTTGAAAAAAAGCTATCTAATGAATTTTAAAAAGCTAGAAGTAAGTAATTATCATGGTTTTTAATTTTGAATAGTTAATATGAACATGTTTCATGAAACTACTTTGTTTAAACTATAAATTAGATAAACTAAACAAAATTTAAAATGAAACAAAAAGAAAGAAAAACGTAAAGACAAAAAAACAGCAAATTTAGACAAGAACAATGACAATACATCTTTAATCGTAAGAAAGCAACAGCCTCAAATTGTTGCATCAACAGAAGGTTGAAACGATAATATTTAAAACACATAAAAATATATAAAAATGAATTTCGAAAGTAAAAATTGTTCAAAAAGGAAGAAATGAAAAAGGAATCGAATGGTGAACTTTATCAAAGACCACTCACCATAAAGATTCCAAAATTGGACAAGATTTTCTGTCAAGGGTAAGATTATAAATCAAAATTATACCCTTTGTGGCCTGAATCCCGTCCAAAATCAATATTTGAATCATTTTGATGAATCAAAATGCACAATCCTTAAAATATCAAAAAGTACTAGAGAGTGTGTTAACCCTAACACTCTCTGCCGAAATCTTAGATGCAAAACAGACGACGCCAATATACATGAAGCAACAAAAATTAGAAGCGAGCACGTAGCTCCCTCTATGAAGAAAAATTCTAACTAATTAATCAGAATAAAAAACTAATGTTTAAACAGTTTTAGCAAATTAAAATGAAAAAACCATTAATATATTAATTAGAGAAATTTTTAAACTCCTTTTAAAAAACTATTAAAATTAATGAAAGAATTTGGGAATCCGTTGTCTTTAAGAATATTTTTTAAATTATCTAAAGCTTTAACTAAATTAGAATGGTTGTTACATATGCTATTTATTCTATTAATTTGAGAAAATATGGAATTTCTAAAAATTTTATAATGAAGATTTGTATGAAAATTACAAAGTATTATAGCCTTAAAATTAAACTCATTTCTTTTATCAAATAAGCCAACAGATATACCTGAATTTAATATTTCAATTTCCATATCTAAAAAATTGCATTTGTTAATTTCTGTATTGGTTTTGTTTAATTTAAGCTCTTCTGAATAGCAGTTATAAATGGAATCAAAATTATCATAATTAAACACTATAAGGTCATCAATAAAACGAAAACCATAAATAATTTCATTTTTAATTAATTCCCTCTCATATGAATGTAGAAAGATGTTTGCCAATGCACTAGAATAATTGCAACCCATAGGAATTCCAAAAACCTGTTTATAGTATTCAATTCCGTTAAAGAGATAGTTTTCACAAATATTAACTCTGCAGATTTCTATCCATTTATTTTTTTCTATTAAATCAGTGTTTAGGTATAAATCATAAACATTTGAGCAAACTTCAATTAGTTTATTGTGTGGAAGGCTAGTGAATAGATTTTCAAAATCAAATGTATTAATGTTATAAATTTTATTATCTTTAATGAAATTTAAAATTTTAGTGTTGTTATCTATAATGAAATTCTCTTCTTCTTTGATTTTTTTAAGAATAATTTTTAGAAATTTAAAGAAAAATTTACTTAAATGATAGTTGTAACTTCCAGTGCTACAAGTAACAAATCTGAATTTTAAAGGATTTTTATGAAATTTGATAGTAGGGAAAAGGTAAGGATAATTTAGGTTACTGATTTTAATTTTAGTTTTTTTAGCTAGTGCAATAATTCTTTTATCCAGTTCTTTTTTTCCAAATTTAATTGTTTGATATGTTTTATTCGAGTTATATTCATTAAGCAGAGTGTCTTTGAAGTGTAATTTACACATTAAGCAAAAATTATTTCCTGCCTTATCTACTGTTGTTACAATAAATTTGTCTTTAATGATTTCAATTTCTTTTTTAAGATGCTTATTGAAAAAAATACCTCTATTAATATTTATATTATTATTTTTATAAATTCTATTTTTTGTTTCCAATATTATACGTTGTTTCCATTCTCCAAATCCCTCAATTGGCCAATGATATTTCCTGGCTATATTAGCAATGAAAACATCCAAGTCTCGATTAATGGAATTAATTATTCTATTATGACTAACCTTATTTCTTAACCTAAATTTAGTTCCCTTACTCATGATGTCTCTAAGATATTTAGATTTTACAATATTCAAATTACCTGTAATAATATGTCCCTTATCTATATCAATAAATTCCCTAAGATCTGCTTCATTACAAAAACAGTGTTTATTGTTTATTTCATTAAAATTTTTACAATAATAGTTATAGTTACAAATTTGTTTTTTGAGCGTTCTTGAATATTTAAATGCAGTAGAAATTATATTAATATCTTTAACAGGAAAGAATTTATTATTTTCATGAATAATTTCAGGCAACTTTAATTTTTCGAAGAAGATATCAAGAAAATTAACAACACAAAACTCTTTTTTCTCATTTTTGTTAACCCTAAATAGAAGTCTATTATTAGAAATACCCAGTTTAAACTTTACCAGATCTAAAAAAACATTTTTAATGTTAATATCAAGAAATTTTAATTCCTCAAATTTATTATTAAAAAACCATTTGATTCTATTATTTCTAAGTTTAAAAATAAAATGTTTTATTTTATTTATATTATCCCAGTTATGGTTAAGATTACATAATTCCTGAATTTCATCCATTATAAGATCCAACTTTCTACCTTTACCACTTCCTCTTTTTGATCTAAATTTCTTATTGTTATTTTTGTTTAAAAAACCTTTAAAAATGTTGAATTTATTATAAATACAAATTTTATTAAATTCACTGTGCCCCTCACCATTTAATTTGCTGTTGAGTCCATATGGGAAAAGAGTTTTCAGGCTGCAAATGAATAAATTTTCAAGATCAAGTCTTTTATGTAGGTCAACTTTGTTATCCTCTAGGATGCAAATAACTATGTTTTCAAAACTGTGTTCCTGGAAATGGATAAGCTCATAATCATGAGAATTATTATTTTTAAAATTCTTAATTGCTGATCTATGCCCATTAATTCTAATACTTAATTCTGTACAAGTTTGACCAATATATTTAAGATTACATTCTTTACATTGAATTAAATAAATAACATTTTTGATTTTACAGAATGACATTAGCTCTTTATTATCAAAATTTAATTGCATCTCACATGCTGACGGACATGTCCTACATCTAACATTACCACATTTCCTAAATTTTTTTAAATGATCCGAGTTTAAGACATGCGCAAGTAACTTTTTATCCGTGGACACCCCCTGCTCAAAGCATTCCACAGTGCCCCTTGTTAAAGCGCGCGACGGGCCATGCGCTATATAATCATTATTATAACAATCTGGCATATTTAAAAGTGTAAATCGAAGCAAAGGTAGATTATTTCCCATATCAACAATTTTTAACAGGATCCCCGCCACCAAGAGCAAAGCACTATACAATCGAACCTCAAGAGAAAATATATAAGAAGTTACTGACTAAATACTAAAAATTACATTAAATATAATAAAATTATTTAGAAATATATAAATTTATTAATGTATTAAATGGATTGGCGCATTTGCAGCTCATTCCAGTAAAATACAAGATATGACAGTAATACATTAACAAATTTATAATTAATTAAATTAATTAAACAATAAAAATTCATAGTATTATATATATAGGCATAGTATTATATATACATAGCATTATATACATAGTATTATATATATATTCATAGTATTATATTATTGTTTAAACTATCCTGTTTTAGCAAAAGGTTGCAACATGGGTTACATCATTCTAAGACGAAAAACACTATATCTTTCTTGACTCAATAATTATTGGAATAAGCATGTATACATGTGGGGAAGCTTTTCTGAATTACATTTCATTGCATAGAGGGCATAGTTGGAATTTTGTTGGAAAAAGCAATTTGTTTATTTATTTATTTATTTATTTTTTTGAAATTTGGAAAAAGGCTATCTTATCAGTTTTACACTTAAAATTTTTGTGGAATGAAGTTATGTTGAAATAAACTGTTAAAGAAATAGTCAAAAATGTATGTCAAGAAGTTTTAAATGACTGATTTCTGATTGATGAAAATAATTTTGATTCTTAATCATCTTTGATTTATAAATATTACCATTCAAATTTCTTTCTACCATTTACATATATATCTGTGCTAACGGAAGATTTTAATTGTAGAAACTGATGAAACATTAATTTTAGGAGTTCATGCAATTTCAAATAATTTAAATTTACTTTTAGTAATTATTGTACTTATAATTTCCTAATGCTAGCAGAAACGGATAACTGTACGGGGAGCGAGCGAAGCATAGTGATCCCGAAAGAATCACAACGTGATTCTTGGGTATTGATGAGCGGAGCGAGCAGGGGTGTTATATATATATATATATATATATATATATATATATATAAAGACTTTATAACAACTGTGCTAGGACACCCAGTGTCTTCATTGTAGCGAGCAAAGCCAGCAGGGTTTGCGTAGCAAACCCCGGTGGATTGCAGCGCAATCCTCCTGGGTGTTGGCGAGCTTTAGCGAGCAGGGGGCAGAGTCCCTAGTTCGGTACTGTTTTCACAACGCTAATTTCTATATTTTCGAAGGCATGAGAATTAAAATGCCCAATATCTCTAATTTGTTTAAATTTTTATTTCTGTTATAAATCTTTGTATCAGATTTATGCTGATTAATTCTAATTTAATTATATTAGAAGTCTGACCAATGCAATTAAAAATACATACCTTACATGTTAATTTGTAGATGCAGTTATAAGTCTTGCAAAACAAATGGCTGGATTCTTCATTAATTTGTTTTTCATTTATCATCATGCATGTTTTGCATCTCTTGTTTTTACATTGCTGGAACTTTAATGTATCTAAATAGTCATTTTACATTGATAGGTGATATGTTGAAGCTATAACCTACATCTATATTTCGAAAAGTTTAATCAGAAGTATTAGAATAAGTTTCATAATTTTTCTTAAAATTCGAGTTCCAGAAAATCCTAGTCTTATACCTTTTTATAAAATCATGCTTATTCAGATTATTGTTGTGATCAAGTTTCCCTACATGAACTTCAGGATGTAACATATCTTCATTATCTACCGTAGTAAGTATACACTAAATATATATATAATAATTTCGTATGATGTAGTCATTAATAAGTAATAAAGAGGCCGAGTAAAGAGCTAATTTTCATTTATTTATCAATTATCAAAAATATGAGGAGAGTTTCGGATATACGTGCATCTTATACGAAGTTTACAAGGCAAAAAAGAATGAAATATCCATACGTTCTCTCAGATAGGGGATTAAGGGGACTTGGCACCCCAAAATTTTTTTTCTACAATTTTGATCAAACTTATTCAATTTTGTAGTAGATAGATGTAAACTGTGCAGAAACTGAAATTTCTAAAATATTTTTCACTTTGAAAAATTACAAATTTAAAAATTTTAAATTTTTAAAAAAAATTAACCCTTTTTTTAAAATGCTTCTTCTCATACAATTTTTAATATTTTTTCTCCAAATTTTTTTAAAGGGACCTCTCAATGTACTTAACAGAAACAGGGATCGGATTTTTGATATCTACATTTGTTTCAGAGAAAAAAAATTTTGTTCAAAATTTTGTGAAAATTTTTGGAAAATATGAGAATTTTTCACTTTGTAATTTTTTTAAAAAATTTCTAATCAAAATTTTTACAAATCCATCCCTAATTCTATTAAACATGCATTTGTGAGTGAACAGAAAAAATTTCAAGTAATTAGAATAAAAAGAGATCGACTTTTTTCATTTTGTAGCAGACACAATTTTGGAAAAAAGCAAACTGAGAAAAGCATCATCAGTTTTAAAAACAACAAAATTGTAATAAAAACAACTTATATCAAGCTAGTTTTTTTTCAGAGCAATAACCTGACATTTGCGAGTCCTAACTTATCAATTTTATTCATATTTATTATTACTATAATTATTAATTAGCATCTTCATTTATAGGGATAATTAGAATTTTTTTTTAAAAATGCGAAAAATTTCACTTTTTTCAAATTTTTTAGTCAAAATATTTAATAAATGATCTGCAGTACTATTTATCAAATATCCATTATAAGAGAGAAAAAATTTAAAACCATTTTATTGAAATTTTATTGGCAGTGAGAAATTCAAAAAAAATGAGAAGCGAAAGCAGTGTTGATGATAATGATGACGATATGCTTCATGAATAATAAAGAAGCGAAAGCAGTAAAACAGTAAACAAACAAAGATTAAACGGCTACTGTTTGAAACAACTATCTTGCTTTGCTTTTATTGAAAAAATTAGGTGTTTTTGCAACTTACACATGAAATATGTAGGATTTAAACATTGAAAGTGGGCGTGGCACGTGATGAAATGTTAGACAAAATAACTTCATATCTCACAAAATATTTGTCTGATTGTTTTGAAACTTTCAGATTATTAAGTCAAAGGTTCAAGGATCATTTTCCACTCAAAATTTGAAAATCGATATTTTCATTGATTTTCCGGAATTCTTAGGGTGCCAAGTCCCCTTAACATATAGACACGTGATTAAGTGAAGAGAATATTAGTTATTTTTAGGAAGTTGCGTAGGTGTCTTAGAGAAGAGTATGGCGCCGATAAGTTGCTGATTAATGATTTTTGTGGGCGCGTGTGGAAGCGATTAAAGTATTCTTTTAGTAATGAATATGTCAAGATGCGTGATTTAATATACCCCCAGGGAGGGAAATGAAATGAAACCGAAGTTTAAGAAAAGTGATTTTAGAATACATTAGGTTGTACCATACTTGAGCTTTTTTAAATATAATATAAGAAGTTAAAGTAAACTTTAGTGAGATTATTACATACATATATATACAGGGTGTCCAACAAAGGACTCCCTGATTTTAAAATTAAATAACTCGGCAACGGAGATCGATAGAAAATTGAAACCGGTGGAATGCTTAGTCTGAGAGCAGTAAAAATCTCATACAGAAGTTTCAAAATTAGTCACAAATCTTGCCGACAGGTGGCGCTGTGAGTTGCAATCGCTATTCAGAGTCCAAGAAGAAAGCTGTAAACTGTCCTATGCAAGCACGAAAAATGCACATTTTGAATCGATTGTGATGTGGTTGCAACGATTGCTTGCAAATGACAGTTTACAGCTTTCTTCTCGGACTCTGAATAGCGATTGCAACGTACAGCGCCACCTGTCGGCAAGATTTGTGACTAATTTTGAAACTTCTGTATGAGATTTTTACTGCTCTCAGACTAAGCATTCCACCGGTTTCAATCTTCTATCGATCTCCGTTGCTGAGTTATTTAATTTTAAAATCAGGGAGTCCTTTGTTGGACACCCTGTATATATATATATATATATATAGAAAACAACCGAAAAAACGATGACAATGGTCAAAGACTTACGAAATTAAACAGAGCGAAAAACAAACATTCAAATCAATAATATACAAAATGATATTTAAAAAAATCAGAAAGATCAAATACTTACAAAATGAAACAGAGCTAAAAGCTACAAAAATTAATAACTAAGACCAAAGAAAAACTAATTCAAAATAGGAGGAGGAATACATTTACATTGTGAATCCTTCAAACTAACCGGGTGAATGCGCCAATGCAGCAGTACATCCGAGCAGTGAGATATATTAAAACCCTCTGGCGGTCATAACGGCCAAAACGGCCCGTCATGCAAACTGACAGATGACGGCTGAGTTCCCGAAATGTCATATGCTTATTTCCTCCCCCTTTTTAAAGAGGGTCGGTAAGCGGTGCGGAGCAATCTTATATTTTCAACCCCCTTCGGCCTTGGCATCCTAGTATTAGGACACATCTTTATAGTGTTCTTGATTCCACATTTTTAAGAATTTGAAATTCACAATCCTAGGTCCTGCTAATTATGCATTCAAGAATAGCAAGATGTTTTTATTTCTGCTCAATAATTCGCAGCATAGTTGTAACATATAAAATAATCGAGGTTTCTGACCATCTGCATTCAAAACGCAAGTGCATGTATTTTGAATCATCAAAAACATTATTATATTTAATCCTCTGCTTTTTGAAAACTTCCATAGTATATATCATACTATTTCTGCCTAATTCAGTGCTTTTAACATACCAATAATGAGAAATTGCACTACAAATGAAAATCAAACATTTGTTCTACTAATAGGGCATCAGGCTAAGAGCAAACATGAATTTTTATACTTGTTCTATTATTAGAACACCAGGTGTCTATAGTACAAAACATTTACTTTGTTTTAAAGTTAACGATAATTCTTCTTAAAAAAACATTGTGTTGGATGTGAATTTTGCATATATTACAGTTCTTCTTCAATTATTAACATTAAAATTGATGCAAAATTGAAAACGAAGGGACAAGGTAGTTCAGATAAATGCGTTACAGAAGCTGGCAAAATCGCTGTAGTGAAATGGTACGGCAATCGTGCGGACGTAGTTAAAAGATGGAGCTAAAGAGATGTCACTTTTGTTGAAGTTTAAAGATCTGAAATTGTAAAGTTTTGCAATAAAAGTGCCGGGGAGGGTGGACAAGCATGATTTATTACTGTCGTTGTACCAAACGACTATAAGGAGCAAAAATTGAACCCACTACATCATCTTTCATTATTTCAACATGGCTATAATAAATTCTTGGTCATGGTACAAAAGAGATGCAAATTGTTCCGGAATTCCTCAGAAAAAACTAAATAGATTTATTGGACTTCACATTTCAAACAGCAGAAGCTCTATCTTTTTCAAATCAATCAGCAGCGCCTACCAAACCTGGACGTCCATCAGGTACGTACCATTTCCAAAGAAAAAGTTAAATCTGTCAGACCTTGCAATGACGCTAGATTTGATGGGATAAACCATATGATTGAAAGAATTTGAAAGCAACAAAGATGCAAATTGAAAGGTTGTACTTTCAAAACTTCATCTTTCTGTGAGAAATGTGAAGCATATTTATGGTTTTATGCTCAAAGAAATTGTTTAAAATCATTTCATTTAAAATAATTATAAATTGAACTTAAAATAAAAAAATTCTTTTTACTTAATTGAAGCCTGGTGTCTTATTATTAGAAATTGTTTTAATTAGTTTGCTAATTGACAAAAAATTATGATATTTCATATTTATGTTACTTTTATATAATTTATGCATGTTTAAAACTCACTGATTTTTATCTGTCCGGTGCACAGTTCAGGAGCAAAGGAGTTAAAAATGGTTGTTTTCACTCCCACTGTCACAATTGATTGATTTCTGCAGTAAGCGTTCGAGGGCAGATTCTGAATTTACATTAAGCTTTCTGCTTGCTAACTGCTAAAATTAATTGCTAAAATGCATCGAAATCGGAAAAATTTAACTCAGGAAGAAATTAATAAGGTATTATTTGACAATACTGGTGGATCCGATTTAGATTTAATGAATTTCAGAGTGGAAATTTTTTAAACTTTATATTAATATAAAACAAAATATCGGAGAGTATGTAAATAAAATGCGCTGATTTTTTCGGAAAACTGCGTTTGGAGCAATATTAGGTATTTTTCAAAGCTCAATATTTTTCCTACTAGTATTTCAAACAGTCTTAATTATGAAAGCAATAACTTAAATATTTGTGCATTAAAAAGTGTTACAGATCAAATATAGAATACGCCGATTTTTTTTTTTTTGGAAATCTCTGTTTGTAACAATATAAAGTATTTTTCAAGGCTCAATCTTTTTCCTACCAGTACCAGGCTTAATTATAAATACAATGAATTAAATATTCGTACTTTAAAAATTTTTACAGATCATTTTCTTCTTTGTTTTTTCGGTGTTCCAGGGAAGCAAACTTTTTTCAGCAATTAGGCATAAGTTTGTGTAGAAACCGCCGAAAACAACCCACGCTCGTACGGGATTTCCTTGTTGACAATGCATCCTGTACGTTAGCGTTTTGTTTATTATTTGATAATTCTCTCTTTTTCTTAAATAATTTTGCATATTTTTCTTTATTAATATATATATATATATATATATATATATATATATGGCAGAGATGTCTAGGGTTTTAGTTTGGGCTCAATTTAAGTTAAAATAACGAGGAGGATCTAATTGATTAAAATACAATTTTATTAAAGAGAAAAGGAGAATTTTACAAGGGGAGGCTCTGTACAAAAGTAATATAGAAAAGGAGGTTAATACAAAAATGATGATACGATTAAACAAACTAGATCAGCTCATTATAAATAGATGCAAATATAATTAAACGTAGTTCATTATATCTAAGAACTTCGGAAGAAAAGGTAGTGAAAGATCTTTACCGAGGCATTATCATTAATATCAGTTGAATTAAATGCGCGCTAGCGCCAAGCGAAAAGGACTACATTACTGGCACGAGAGGGAAGGCGAAATGCAATCTGCCGTCTGAAATCTGAGACGTTCTCTGCGTGCTCTTCAGTTTTGTGAAGAAAAGAGAGGTGACTGATCATGACGTATCATGGATAGGATCCCTGGTTCCATCTATTGTAAGAGCAGTGATCTAGCTTTTACAATTCCTTTTTAAATTGTAATTCTTAGCGGAACAAATCATACAGATGTCGACCTTTTCTGACATAGCTGGACTAAAGCTATACTGCTATGTACTGCTATACATTATAATATTTTGAAATTCACAATTTAATAATATCAGTTAAACCGAAAGAATGCTAATGACTTAATGACTGTACTCATGAAAATGTAAATCGCACTTAATAAAAGAGTAATAGAAATATGACAGATGTAAAGACGTCTCTGACCTTCACAATGTCGGATCTAAAATAAAATATGCAGTAGCCAATGTGAAATGCAAACAAATAAAATATGCAAACAAAAAATAATTATTTCAAGCGAAGCCCACCATATAACAGCGACTAATACATCGAAAAAGAATATATGAGAATCTATATATATAATTCTCTTACGTAGCGACAAAAAAGGGTCGAATTTCTTAATCGCCGTTTGGCAACAGCTCGCAAATTTGATTTGTTTACATCCGCGGAAAGTCCGAAGTCGCTTCGTGTGATTACGTTTATTGAAAACTATATTTAGTAGTTGGAAATTTAAGGTTTATGAATTTAAGTCGTGCTGTTGGATATATTATCCGAAATGAACAAAGGCGTACTGAACGGAGACAGGAAACAGTTCAGGAATCCACTGTAAGGCGAAGTATTCGAAACGAAGCCAATAATCGCCGTCACCCAAAACGTGTGTGTGTTCGAAACGATGTTCAGGAGCATAATTGTGGAACTATGTCCGAACAGTGCGGTTTTTGTGGGGCTGTTTATTGGAAGGAAGCGAAAAATACTGCCCATAAGTATACAAAATGTTGCCATGATGGAAAGGTTCAGCTACTGGCATTTCCTCTAACTGAAAATTCACCTGATGCTAAAAATTATCGACAGCGAATTCGGGAATGCAATTCTGCCTTAGCATTCGCTTCGATGGGAGCACAAATTAAACCACCAAGTGGAACTGGGCCATACTGTTACCGTTTACATGGTCAAGTGTACCACAGAGTTTCCCCCCTGTATGCAAGTGACCAACATAAAGAAAGTTAAGGACAGCTTTATATATTTGACTCCAGTGAGGCAACAGAGAAACGCTTGAGTAACAATCAAAATTGCTTGCAAAATGTATTTGAAAATCATGATTTAATGTTAAGGGAAATCAATCCCTTTGCTCAGTCTTAAATTCAAATGCACCGATTGGTACAAGAGCACCCAACTACATCAGTGAAAATGGTATTTTTGGAAGAAAAAATTTGGATATGCGGCGCTATAATGCTCCTACTTTATGCACTGAAGTAGCAGCTATATTTGTAGGTGATAATGGAGAGCCCCCAGCCAACCGAGACATTTGTGTGTACCCAGTTGGGGATACATGGCAAAGCATTTCGCCTTTAAATCAATGCTGTGATCCAATGACCTATCCTTTGCTATTTCCAAGGGGCGAGTGTAGTTGGAACACTGGAATGGAACATGTAGAAGAAAGGAGAACAGCAAAGCGCACCTGTGTCACTCAACTACAATATTATGCTTACAGACTTTCCCATCGAAATGGTTTCAGTGTTTTGCACAATAGTAGTAAGCGTTTTCAGCAATATATTGTTGATGCATATGTTAAAACCGAAGGCTCACGTTTACATTTTTTGCGACAAAATCAAAAAGATTTGCGAATTGAACTTTATCGGGGGCTTTTAGATGCTTTTGAGTGTCGAGCACATAATGAAAATATACGCACTGGAAAACTTATAATACTGCCATCTTCTTTCCAAGGGATCCCATGTCGTATGCAACAGAATTACCAAGATACAATGGCTATGGTACGCACGTTTGGTAAGCCAGATCTCTTTCTGACGTTTACTTGCAACCCATCTTGGTCTGAAATTTTAAATAGCATGGAGGGAGTACAACGTCCTGAAGACCGACATGATATTATTGTACGTGTATTTAATATGAAATTAAAAGAACTTTTAGAAGATATTTGCAAGCATGGAATATTTGGAACTGTTTTGGCCTATATTTATGTTATTGAGTTCCAAAAGCGAGGTTTGCCGCATGCCCACATTCTTCTAACATTAGATTCAGAAAGCAAAATTCGCACTAAAGATGACATTGACAAGTTTGTGAGTGCAGAACTTCCAGATCCTTGCACTGATTTTAGACTCTTCCAAATTGTGACAAAATGCATGGTACATGGCCCATGTGGAACTATAAATATAAATTCTCCATGCATGAGAGATGGACAGTGCTGCAAAAGTTTTCCGAAACAATTCAAGGATGATACAGAGGAAAATGTTAATGGATACCCTATTTATCGCAGAAGAGCCACTGAACCTGTCCAGGTAGGGAAATATTCCATCGATAACAGATGGGTTGTCCCCTATAATCCTTGGTTGCTTAAAAAATTTAATGCGCATATTAATGTTGAAGTTTGTGCCTCAGTTAAAAGTGTCAAATACTTATATAAATATGTATACAAAGGACATGATGCAGCCTCGGTCAAAATACAAAAAGAAGGTGCTCTGGATCATGATGAAATTTTAAGTTTTGTTGAAGGTAGGTATGTTAGTGCACCTGAAGCCATGTGGCGTTTAAATGAATTTAATTTGTCGCATAAATCCCACACTGTAGTGCGCTTAGCTGTGCATTTACCACAGCAACAGCCGATTGTGTACCAAGACAGTCAAGAAGCCCAAGCAATTGAACGAGCTGCTTTATGAAAAACAACACTAACATCATTGTTTGAACTAAACAAAAATGATCCTTCAGCTCATAACATTTCTTACTCAGTTATTCCACAGTATTATGTGTTTGATAAGAGTACCACAAATTGGAAGAAGCGACAATGTGGTAGACAAAATGTTATTGCCAATAGTTAGGATATTGAGATACTCATTCCCCGAATCCCTTTGATTCCATCTCAGACTAACATGCCTTTCAAATTTAAACGTATGCAATTTCCCATTCGTTTAGCCTTTACCATGACAATTAATAAGTCGCAAGGCCAAACTATTGAAGATATATGTTTGGTGCTCAATGAGCCGAATTTTAGTCATGAACAACTCTATGTTGGCTTATCAAGAGCACGATCTTTTGAATCTGTTT